>JACSZP010000107.1:0-13138 GCA_016161895.1 Pinna nobilis
ACCACCACCACTACTACTACTACTACTACCACCACCACCACCACCACCACCACTACTACTACTACTACTACCACCACCACCACTACTACTACTACTACTACTACTACTACCACCACCACTACTACTACTACTACTACCACCACCACCACCACTACAACTACTACTACTACCACCACCACCACCACTACAACTACTACTACCACCACCACCACCACCACTACAACTACTACTACTACCACCACCACCACTACTACTACTACTTTTACTACTAGTAGTAGGAGTACTACTACTACGAACTGTACTATTACTAATACTACTACTTCTCTAAATACTTATACTACTACTACTCTTACTTCTTCTTCTTGTACTACTACTACTACTAGTACTACTACTTCTACTTCTACTACTACTGCCACTGCTACATCTACCACAGCTACTACTTAATTTTAAAAAGTATCATTTCTGAAAATGTTGTATTGGTATATTTCCTTATCATCATTTTTGTTAAATTTGAATGTTAAAAAGAGTGAGAAAATTTAAAGTAGCTTAAATGAATATTTGTATTGGTGTTGAATGTCATTCAAGAATCTTTTACTTATATGGAGACGTCACTAAACAAAAACTTGGACACGTGACCTCAGTTTTTCTTGTCTGTTTAGAAGGACATGTTAAGCCTTCCGTGTCCGACCGAGACTCGAACCCTTCACCTTGCGATATCAAGCCTAATGCTGTACCGCCGAGACATAACGGCTCTTTATTATCATAAAGTTACAAAACAACAAAGAAAAGGTTGAATAAAGTATTAATTCTCTTATCATAAATATATTGTTCGTTTGATTTATTTAGCATCACCTTAATTTTAACCTGATTCTATAACATATGAACGCCATTTAGAGAGATTTATTGCGCATAAACAATTGACCTTTCCGTAAGAATTAAGAATTTAATTAGGATTAGATAATTTATATGTGTATGAGCTGCGTAAAGCATATGTCTTTATAAATTCACTGATATGTCATTGTTACCATTCATGTCTCTCACATGTTTTCAAATAAATTTTGCTCAGGTTTTCATTTACCTTTTATTTGATTATCATTGTCGCTCCGCAGACATGGATCCCGCCAAAAGTACATTTTGATAATTTGCGTATTGAGCAGTCCTTTGGAAAATACCATCAGCATGAAATAAATGATAGAATCAACAACAACGACAACACCAACAATAGCAACAACAACAACAGCAACGACAACAACAACAAAATGCTATCAGTTTTTCGAATTTTCTGAATGATGTCTGTGCCGCGAACCATACCGGACTGAAAACAAGAAACCGGCTTGACTTTTGATACAAAATCAGTAACTCCGGTAGACCATGCACTGAAATATTGAAAGGTTTGGCCACTCATAATTTTAAACATGTTCATTTGCTAAATACTGCGTCCGATTTCGGCATTTACTGATAACACGGTAACGCCATATATATCAGAACCGAGCACACAAATCTGGACTGATGATAGAGTGTATAACGCAATTTTACGCCTATCCTCAGTTTCTTGTTAGTGCTCTTGCTTACTATAATACGAAGACGAGATAAATATATTTATAAACGATATCCACGTAACCAGTCTTTCTTCACACTATCTTAACTCTGTTGTTGTTTTTCGAAAACTGTACATTGTACTGATCAAAACAGGCTATTACTGATCCAATTGACCGAAAATAATGTAAATCCAGTTTAGTTCGCGAGAATTTTATTTTCGCGTTATATCGCTCGAGCACTTGCTAGCGTATATAAAATTCTTACCTATGGACAAACCTGACATTAATATGCAACATTCAAAATAAATAATTCATTTAATATGGACACACACACAAAAATATATTGTCCCGAAATACTGATTCGCCAAACTAATGTTCCGCGAAAATGCCTTGATTTACAGCATTAGAGGTCCTGGTCAAAGGGTCGGAATTTCGGACTTAATATTGTAGTTATCACTTAGCAAGAAATGAGGAGCCTCGATGAATAAATGATGTGCCTATCTACTCATTAATATGTGGCAGATCTTTATTTTCATTAAAACTCGCAATTATAAGTAGCTCTTATTTATAGCCTTTGTCAAAATAAACAGAAGTTATTGTAATTAGAATTGAATCAAATGTTACCAGACCACTGTGCTAGGAGTTGAGAGATACCTGTATGTTTATTATGTTAAATTATAAATTATTCAATTTCAAAATTCAAATAGGTCACTTTTACAACTGGACTATCAGATCCTACATATGTTGTCTAAACTTTAAATGTCTTAAGGTTGATTTTGATGGAAATGGTACAAACACCTGAAAAGTGCAGTAAGAGTCAAGAATTCTTCCCGACGTTAAATGTTATTAGTATAGCGTTTAGTTTCACCTCAGACTCTTTGATACTAACGTTCATATAATGAGTAAAAATAAAATTCTGAGCAATATTATGTATCATATTTGAAATAAGGTTTCTGATTGCCTGTTAGCATACAAAGCCTTCAAAAATAAAAACAATATAAATGAAAGCGAAATATTCAAACTTCATTACTGAAGTACTAATATACATACAACTTAAGGATCTTTAATGATTAAAGCGAGTTAAATATGAGGTGTGCTTTGTAACATAAACGGGGGGGGCATACCAAATAGAAAAACTTCCAGGTACAGTTGAGATTCGTTAATCCGGCTACCAATAGCCCCGACCACCATGAACATATAATGGACTTCCATACAGCTTTACCAACCGTTATTTGGATCCAAGTGGCATACCGATTAGTGTATTCGCCTTCCGACGAATCCGTGAGTTCGAATCCGCTCGACATTTTGCGTTTGCTGTTCCTGTCATTCGGATGAGACAGTAAAACCCGACGTCCCGTGTAACACGTTAAAGAACCCTCCGTCCCTTCTCTAAGCCATAAGTGCCGAGTATAGTTCAAATTTGTCGCCTTTCGCCGGGCTGACACCTACTGGGACATTGTTTTTTACTGTTTCATACGAAAGACAGGGACTGTCAACAGCAGCGTGGCTTGGGCTCGAACAACTCCGGGCCTCATAATCAGAAGTCATAAATGTTTACCACTATGCCACGGCCGCCCCAGCTGAAAATGATAACGGACTCAACGAGGATAACAATTGCAAATTCCTTACGGAATAGCATCAAAAACTCGAAGGAAACTGCGTTCCCTGTTGGCATACTCACATTGCAAACGTTTCATGAAAACACTATGAGTTCAGTTACACGTCTGGGTTGAAAACTTCTGGTGTTTGTGATCTTCATGCAAAAGACAGTCACTGTGATTGGTTGTGTTTTAGAATATTTACCATTTGAGACTAAAACAATGTGCCGATGATATCGACATCACCTATTGAAACCAACAAATTTTGTTGCAAATCGTCAACCAATCAGAATGTATTTACTTCAAGGATTTCTCCTCAGAACTTTAAACAACTAATTGTCGCCATATGACTGAAGCAATGCCTTTGTTGGATTGATGTTTTGTAGTTTAACGTCACGCTTTTACTTTTACTTATATTGACAATTCACCTATACCGTTGAAGGTGCTAAATATTTGCCTATGCTCGGCAGTAAGGCCATAAGGCAGTGAGGGTCCTCTAAAGTATCAATTCTTACCGTGACACGGGACCCGAGTTTTTAGTATCTCATCTGAAGGACAGGGTAAACCAACCGTAACGCGGCGTGGATTCGAACCTAAGACCTTCTAGTATAAGGTAATCATGCTAGCCACTTTATCCACTGAGAGATAAGACAACACAGAGCGAGGCGCTTAATAATACTTAAAGAAATCAAAATATACTTTCCATATTTTAATATTCATAAAGTTTTACAACTGAAAAGTTTGCTTGAACTCCGGTTTGTAAGTGACTTTCCACAAAATATATGTCAAGGATTATGATTTGTTAATTTGCTTACCTTGACGAGAAATGTATGCACTGGTTATAAAACAAAACTAGAGACAACCGATAGATTGTTAGTTATATTTTAAATACATGTATATACAATCCCCTTATTGTGTTACAGATTTTACACAAATTTATCAAGAATGATTTGGTAGTTATATTCTAGTAGACATGCTATTCCAAAGTCTCGTCTCTGCTTTTCAAAATCCAGATATGTTGCAAGATGAATGACTATTGCAAGGTGACTGAAGTATGTTATTAAGAGGTCTACATATAATTCATCTGCATCGTAAAAAGGTGAAAATGAATTTGTTTTTTTCCCTGATCGTGATGTCGTGAGTTTAAATCCAAGCATCGATGTCGTATTGAAAATAGCCGCAGGAAGCCCTGTTTGTTTTGCTTTGTTAGACAGTTTACTGCAGGTATATTTTTAGCAGTTTTGTTTTATGTCGGAGAGTTTTAGCTGAAAGAATGTGCATGCTTATGATCAACATCATTAAGACGTTGTTGCACACAAAGTGGAGATGTGAGGTGCTCCTAGGCATATGATCGCATGTGAGGTCATTTGTTCTAAATATATTTTATCCCATTTTCCTTTATTTATATAGCTCTCTTTAAAACTTCGGCTAAGATCTCTAACTTGGTGAAAAAACAAGTTATATAATTTACAGTAAACGAATCTAACGGTTTTCATGATATTGAAAAAACATCAAAATTGGCTTTTGCATCACTGAAAAAAATGCAAGAAACATGGAATAATTAACAGAGACGGAAAATTTGAAAATAAGTCAAGAATTTGCTCATCCCTCTCACGAAATTAATTGTTAGAAAATACACACGAATATCCTATCCAAATAAACCAACTGGGCAATCAAGCATATCTGTCAATACCGGATTTAAGGACATAAGTCGTGAACTTATAAAACATCTGATATATCTGTGAAGACAGCCTCAATCAATCCATTCCAAATCTTAAACTCATTAACCTATTTTATCTGCTATCATCATATTAAACTGTGTAGAATCTAATTGCCTATATAAAATGATAATATATGAATTTACTTATTAACATTTGCGCATAAAGCACTTGTCAAAAAAACTTTAATCACAATAATTGTAAACGTGATCTGATTAACAAACAAAACTATGTTACCTGAGTATAAGCGTCAATCATATGATTGACAGTTTATCCATAGATGTCGATATCAATTATGATTTAAGTTTAACCTTTACATATTTCAAATATCATTCGGACATTCAAATTTATCATGTCACAATTAAGGGGTTGTATCTTTTAAAAATCAATGCATTGCAGTTTAAACTTCTTATATATTTCTTGAGTTTCTGTTGAAATGTCGATGTCTGTTGTATGCAATAAAAATGAAAGCAGCTATATACAGAGAGAGAAAGACAGACAGAGAGAGAGATAAAGAGAGATAGAGGGAGAGAGAGAAGCGTATATGAAATGTTATAAAAAAAACTAACGGGAGCTTAAAGTCTTAGAACAAAAAGCATGTAATTACTACTGAAGTCACTTAAAATCACGTTCATGTGAAAAAATATTTGAAAATAAAATTATCATACATCTAGGTACGGTATCTAGAAAATTGATATGTTGTCATACTTTTTATATCTACTCTTACAAAGAATGCATCTCCCGTTCGTATGTATGGCATTAGCAAGTTTTGACGAGTTTACTTTTACTAGAGTATAATACGAACAGTTAAAAAAATAATAAATGAACGAATAAATCTAATAAATCACAAAACTAAATACACCAATTCGTAAGATGTTCAGATTTTGAATAAATTGTTCCATATTTCTTAACTCCATCAGCGTAAACATTACATTTATTGAATCGCAGAATAACCCGAAAGAAAACCTGATAAAAATGCATATACTTGCTCGAGACTGATTTCATGAGAGTTATACTTAGTGTTGTGAGACCATTACCAATAATGGGTAATTTTTTCGAAAATTTCTATTGCATTTAAAAAAAAATGTTTATTATTCTGAAGCATTGCTTCGATCGGGTAATTCTCCAATAGGGTTTGCCTTGCACGTGAAAATTCACAAGATTTCCATGGCGGAAGATGTATTTTAACAAAAAAAAAAAAAAAAAATGGAATTTATCCGTTTCTTCTAAGATGCTTGTATTAAGATGATTGAACTGCAAATACCTGTGCAAATATTAGAAAGCATATCAGGAATTTTCAAAGCAACAGGTAAACCGTGTATCTAAGACATTTGTCAGGTAAATACACACACACGATGATGTACTGGGGTGAGATAACCATCTGACCGATAGATGGATTCCGCGGGTAGTAAATAACCGGAGCAAACTAAGTATTAAATGAAAAATGACAGTCCAAATAGAAGATACTGCACACAATGAAAATACTGAAGCCTGATCGGGGTAATCATCATACTTTTGCTAAATAATTAAAAAACCTGATACCATCTTGGTCATTTGTTGAAAATGTCCCACACAAACAACGTGTAAGGTATTATCTATCTTCAAACACACAGAAACAACTCGCGTGCAATTTTTGTCCACACCTGTTTTAGAAGGTAAAAAAAATGAAAGATTAAGTAAAGCACATTGTCTTTAGAGGAGCTGGCTATGATATCTTAAATCTGAAGTTACAAGTCGTAAATTAAAACATTTTCAGAACACCTGTATGTAGGTGTCATATAGCGTAATTGATGATCGTTCTAGATGGAAAAAGTAATTTTGGAAGTTTTGCACATGAAATAATGTGCAACAACATTTTAATAAACAAACATACCAAACTTGTAAAATGTATTTGGGGCTCTTGTTTATATTCATACAACACGGATAACGCCATCCCTGTGAAGTCAGTACCCGTAAATATAATGTCACTTTCTTGTTTATCTATCTTGTTCATTTCTCCTATTTGCCAGGACATCACCGATGTTTGACTTTCTTGAACTTGATTTGAAATCATTAATTCATGATGAATGATTCACTTAATGTCAACTGAATTGTGGTTGAGTTCGAACTTGCATTAGTACAGATGATCGTTGATATCATGTAATAATTAGAATTTATACATTTATCTTAAGTGAATCTTGAACTAATTAGGGCACATTTAGCTCATCCGCTGATCCCAGGGCAGATGATAACAATACTGATTTATGCATATTTTTTTCCATTTCAGTAATCCTTACTCTACTTATCATTCATATCATTAGTTTGCACCCTGGCCAATATTACTTTGTTTAATAGTTTGAACTATTATAATGAGATGGAGTTACTAGTAGATCACCGTACTACCCTTACAAGTCTTATAAAAACTCCGTAGTTTTTAAACAGTAATGTTTTGTATCTGTAGAAATTCTTAATTTGAAAATCGCAGATATAACAGTATCAGTGACCAGAAGAGCCAGAAAACGATATACAAAATTTGATGAAATTTGAACAAACACAGACCTCTTAAAAGCCAGAGGTGGGATCAGGTACCATGGTGGAGTAAGCTTCCCCTGGAGACTAGTCACATCCACCGCGAGTCTACAGGAACAAATTTAGAATGAAATCACTGGGAAACGAGCTCTCGTCAAAATCGGCAGAGACTATTCAATTACCATAATCGCACACAAATATCTTAATTAGCTGTGCAATGAGATGGCTATGCTACAGTTTGACGTTCATTCCAAAATAAAAATTTAGACATACATGTATGTTATGAGTTCGAAGGCAACACCACATAATAAGATTGAAAATAGCGGGACAATCAATTAGTATTATGAAAATCGAATATAAAACCTAATACTTTCATGTGTAGAAATTAAGACCTACATTAAATACCAAAATTCGACTCAAAGGATATTACTTTCGGCATGAAGATGAATAAATTAATTCCAATTTGACAACTTCATGTCTGCTTATTGATTTTTGTGTATAAAATTCAATAAGAACAAATAAAGTTTTGCATAAATAGACGCCAAAATACTAAAATTCAATTACATTAATATATTCAATACAAAAACAAATGCACTCATATATTAGGATCTCTTTACTTTATATCTTAAAGCACCTCTCTTTAGTGTTTTACCTTAAAGACTTCGCTTCGCAATCAACAAAACATCAGTAGCTGATTTACAAACTAACCATTTAAATCTGCTTTTATTGTTTAACCTTGATAAAGGGTGAAGGTTTGAATAAGCATTATTCTAGCTCTAATTTTGAGCGTCGTGTGCTTATGAAAGTGAACGAAATGTATACTTCTCTATTAACGTCCCTATACGATGATTTTGATACTTATTTAATGAAACGGACCCGTTTTCTCTGATGTCGGAAATTTCTGTCAATCGAGTTCAAATGTCATCGAGATAAATTAATTTGAAGTCTTTCAAAATCCAGACACCTTAAATTTGCACCTATCAGTAAACAATCTGGCCATTGTAATATCAAAATGATAACAATCTAATTGTATGCGGATCTCTGTTTGTCAAGGTGTAAGGTCAGAGGTAAGAACCGTTTCCGATTCTATCTATTATACAAACATATCCGGTTTGTCAATGGTAAGTTGTCAGATCAGCAAAATACAGGCTTGTTCTGAATGTCTTGAGATAATAGCGTCGTACGATACATACGAAAGAAAGACATTTACAAGTGCAAGAGGTGACATGATCCAATCAAAGAACTTATCTCGTCGTTACATAATTAAAACAGCAAAACAAAAATAGCTAGATCAAGCCCATTTACCATTTGTTCTGGGCAAGTAGTGAAGAAACATTAAACAATGTACCCGCGACACGTGAAGAATTAGGCGCGTGTCTAAACTGACGTTCTTATTGAATATGATTTTTGGCTACTCAAATGAAATGTGATTAATTATTATGATAATTTGATATAGTACACATAATAATAACATTATGATAATAAATCCAGTTGATTGATTTGGTGATCCTTTACATACTGGTACGTAGTGGCACTAGGAACGTAGTCAATATTTTATATTCTGTTCTGCTGTCTGATTGAAGTGGACCGACTTTGAATTCGGTGCATAATTTTTACGAATGAAAAAATTAAAGAATGTTTGAAGAGCTCATTAAGTATCAATGTAACGCGTCTGAAATAACTTAAACGTTTGACATTGACTTTAAGTCAAATAGATGTATTAAAAGACAAGATGATTTTATGACTTACAGGTGCCAGCATATACGTACGGAT
Source organism: Pinna nobilis (assembly GCA_016161895.1). NCBI lineage: Eukaryota > Metazoa > Mollusca > Bivalvia > Pterioida > Pinnidae > Pinna > Pinna nobilis. The sequence continues at coordinate 9,136 of JACSZP010000107.1, forward strand.
GTAATTTTGTCTTACAGATGCTAGTTTGAACATTACGATAGTATTCCTCTGTGCATCTTAATTCGATGACCTGACAAAAGTGTATGTCTGCGCATGGAGGAACCTTTACTTTTCATTGCCCATAAAAGTCATATCATTTTCTAAAAAGCTTATAAAAGTCCTTTACCGGTATAAGATTACATTTTCAATTGATATTCATTTGATGGAATGTTTAACATCAATAAAACAAAAATGTTCGTGTACTATTGCTGAGACCATATTTTTTTTAATTTCAAGAGGTCTTACAATCATAATAAGAGATAGGATGCACTAGTGTGTAAGGGTTTTATTGAAAGTAGCCTTCTGAATGTTTGTGTGCGAATTAAGATGAAAATCTTTAAAGTGTAATCATTTATAGTAAGTTGGGGATGGCCAGTCCTTCTAGGACACTTGAACCTGCCTCTGGATTTCCAGAGGGCGATCCTAGCCAATTATACATATAAATTATTAAAACTTTAACTTGATCCTAAGCGCCGGATCACGTCGAGTTGACAAGGGCTGATCATCAGATCGAACGAGCTCGAAGCGTCGAGTTTGATATAATGATCCGCCCCTGTCAACAAGACGTGTTCCAGCTCTTAGGATCAATGTAGTGTTATAATAATTTTATTATATACCCAATCCGTAATGAACTAAATTTCTGAGGAAAAATAATTGAACTATTTTTCAACTCGCATAAACATATGCACAAGAAAGTTCTTCGGTCAATTATTATTCAGAATCGTTACATTCAATGCAAAATATTGTTGCGCAAAAAATATCAACTGTCCAAATATGGAATTATGTTCATTGATCGTGGTGACTTTCGGTATTGTTGCCATGGAGAAAGTGTGCTTTTTTTGTTTACTTCGTCATCAGTTTCAGAGAGGGGTGATATAAATTCAAAAAAAACCACAGTGTGGTGATCCGGAAAGTCAGATCACACTCTGTGAAATCAACAGTATCAAAACTCGGAATATTGATAGTTATAAAGTAAACCAGTTTACATCATTTTCCCCTTATAAATGTAGCTTTAGATAAAATATAAAGATTTGATACGTCTCCTCTTACGTGTGCTGTTTGAAGAGCCTTCCACTCAAATGAAAACGTCTTGAAATGATAGTGAAGGGTTTAAAAAAAACCCTATCTTTTGGCCGGCTGTCGTTGAACATTCCACTCAGGGACTATCTGTCACTTATGCAGACGTCACAACTTGATAATAGAGCTAAAATTTGTGTTCGGCACGGAGAACCACCGAGTAGTTAGTTTTCTTTTATATACCAACACCAAATGTGACAAGGAAACTCGGTTTTGACTGTCTCATCCGAAGCGCGGATTCGAACCAAAGGCCTGACAATCAGGCGGCGGACACGTTACCAAGGAGTCACGGCGGCCGTCAGTAGCTTGTTTTCGGATCACCGCCATTTAGCAGCACGAGTCTTTATCGAGGCATCGACCTAGGGAACACGGAACCTAGGCATTTTATATATCATTCGAACATTATACACAAAACCTCTGCTAGATCTGTTAAGATTTTTCGGGACTTGGGTTCGAGCTTTTGACCCTCTGCACCTATGATGAAAAATTTCTACCACCGCGGTTGTCACAATGTAATTTATACTTGGAATCAAAACGTTGATTTTTTCCATCTTAATGCCAGTCTATGTAAGCGTACACAACAACAACAATCTGGATTAAAGTAAAAATTGCAAATTAGCAGGCAAGTTACATAACGATCTCACTACCTTAAAACATGAATTTCTATTTCTATCTGAATCGACACAGGAAAGGAAATTCAGGACATTTGAATTTGATATGCCTTTTATGCAATAGATGATTTCTCAAAGATGCACTCTTATTAACTACATTGTTTATAATACGCGTGCCGCTGTGTACGGAGCGAATTATTGTGCTGTGAATAAAAAGTAAGAGTGTAATTTGAGATATTGGATTTAACTCCCTTCCCCTATTCTGTTTTTGCCTTTTTTATAATTGACCATCTGAATTTTAAACAAAAACATTGTTTATTTATTCACGTGCATTTTTAAATCTTTTTTGTTCCCGAACATATTTCTTCAATTTCTCTGAATATGCAGAAGAGATCTGCATAAGGAACTTAGATAGTGATAATAATTATCTTTGTATACTATCTGTTCGATTTTGATCTATATATTACTTATCAGTTAAGTTCGGGTTCTGGTTCACCAGAAGTCAAGTTAACCATAATATATCTCAACAGATGGTACGGTGTTGTCTGGCCCACCCCTGCCCCACTTAATCATATTCAACGAATCCAAGCGAAGGATTTTAGAGGGTAAGATAACAGCGTATTACAGTCCATGTGAATTTCTTGTGAGAAAACCTTGTACAATCTCAATAAACGGTTAAGGTAACAAACAATGATCGATCTCATGATTCCTATAAGAAATACAAAATAAAGAGTTGGGAAAACACCACTGAACACCAGAGATGGGATCAGGTGCCGAGGAGGAGTAAGCGTCCCATGTCGACCGGTCACAGCTGCCGTCGCATATATTTCTATCAGATAAAAGCAGTTTATAAGGCACGGTCTAATAACCGGCATGAAACATGTCAGACAGCATTCGACCCAATGACGGGCCGTACTAGCAAACCAGAACGTTGTATCGAATACAAAATTTACGAACTTTATACTTTAATCGAGACTGTTTGAACCCCGGTAACAGAAACATGTCCGCCAGTAGCCATTTAAAAACTAACCATACATTGCATATGGCTCCAAAGGCTGGATTTCCCATTTAAAAGTTTATAAATCATGAGCAGATTTATACTCTCTTAATTACGTATATTTTGTCCCCATTCGAAGTATTTTAATTCTTAAATAAGAATTAGCTTTTGCCATTTGGGCATTCAAAATGAATTCTCACGTTGTCCACATGTGACCAGCGTTTCTAGTAAGTTTTGTTATATTCCAGACTCCAGACAATGCCCGTACAGAAACTCTCAATTGTTCCACGCTTCGGAATTGTAAAACGATAAAGACCGAGGGAAGGGTAATCAAGAGTACCTCTGTAAATGAATAGAGTAGAAATTGAAGCGGTCGCTAGCTTGTCATTTCGAATCGATATTCTGCCGGCGAAACTACTCCGATCTTATCCTCCAATAAACAACGTGTGACTTGAAAAATCTCCTTACAAGATGTGTTGCAATTATCGATCATTGGAATTACATGTATTTGCAAATGTAAGAAATAAATTATCGTAACGAGAACGTCCCTTGTTATTTGTGTTGAAAATATGTATTAAGATGCAAAACACCACGTTGAAAAGATAAAATTTAAGAATCAAATATCAATATAAATGTTTTAGATCTATTCAAAAGTAATTCCTTAACAGCTAATATGCTTACAAAGTTCAACATTAAAGATATTTTATTTTCATAAGAATATCACTCAAATTTTTACCACTTATTGTAAAGTAAACATAATTACATAAAGATCTCTACTCAATCAATTACAAATCTAATTGCAATTGTATATTATTATAAGTTGAATGATCAAATTCCGCACTGGCAAACAGGAACACCTTCTTCTATGTTTACTTACTCTTAAAATCAAATTCTATATATTTAATAGGAATATTGTCAATTTTTGTCCATTTAAACTGTTTCAAAAGTGAAATGTCTACAGAAATTCTTTTTGTCAGAAAAAAGGGAAATAAAGCGATGAAGAAAGAAAATGAATGCCCATCAAAGCCATGAGTATCGAGGAAAAAAAAAAGATATTATATATAATTGATATTAGTATTACGAAAACGTACTGAAATATCAATTGAACGAGACAGAGATTTAAGTGGATGGCTGAAGCTATGAATAGTTAAACTATCAAACCTTGTTACAGATTATCAAAGTAAGATATCCACTTAAAATGATAAAAGACATGAAGTATAGCATAGAATTTAATAATTTTTGTTTGTCAACTGTTCGTATGTTTATGGATATATATATG
>JACSZP010000114.1:0-10305 GCA_016161895.1 Pinna nobilis
ACGCGTTTTTGCCATTTTTTTTTCGACTTTGTCATTTTTTGACATTTTCAGCTTCTTTTTCTAAAACACTGCAGGGATTTTGATGAAAATTGGCAGGATTGAAGTTCTCATAGTCACCTTCACATGTTGTTGTTTTTCGGTTGGATCCACCCAGGGATGGAAAAGGGGAGGGGTCAAATATCTCCAGAATGGTTCCCTCTTTTGAGTAACTTCTTCATAGAATGAAAAACTGAATGCATTTGTGACTTTTTAGCTAATGTCTTTAATTCCTGTTTATGCTGGTATTACTCAGGTGAGCGTTATAGGCCCATCTGGGCCTCTTGTTTTGTAAAATGTACAGAATATAATAAATTGAAATACTGCTCACTTGCTATTACAAGTATTGTTAAAAGTTTTAATAATAACTCTTTTTTTATGAAAAGAGCCCCAGAATGACTACATTTGTAATTCGCATCATAAATGCACTGTATTTACCAATGTGAAATGTTGTTCACTTGCTACGTTTTGGATGTCCATGGTAAGCAGGTGGCCCTAATAGAGAGGTGACTCTTGTTTTCATCATAAATATAGAATTCACTATGCTAAGAATAAATGGATGACTATATATGCTTATTTATGACTACAGGAACCATCTGGAGGCAAGAAAGAGTACCGATTTGTGCAGACGTCAGAGGATGCACTGTCAGTTTATAGTTACCTGTACAAACAGCAGACAGACCCTCCTATTGGCATGACTCCTATAAATAAACCTCTGTCCAGAAACCTGGGATCCAAGAAATTTCAGAAGGTAAATTTAAGGGTTTTTCAATTTTGTTTTGGACTTAAGTTATCATTGTGTAGTGGAACCTGTCTTGAGAGACTACCTTTCTTGAGAGACTACCTGTCTTGAGACTGCCTGTCTTGAGAGACCACCTGTCTTGAGGGGCCACCTGTCTTGAGAGACCACCTGACTTGAGAGACCACCTGTCTTGAGAGACCACCTGACTTGAGAGAACACCTGACTTGAGAGACCACCTGTCTTGAGAGACCACCTGACTTGAGAGACCACCTGACTTGAGAGACCAACTGTCTTGAGAGACCACCTGACTTGAGAGACTGCCTGTCTTGAGAGACCACCTGACTTGAGAGACCACCTGTCTTGAGAGACCACCTGACTAGAGAGACCACCTGTCTTGAGAGACCACCTGACTTGAGAGACCACCTGACTTGAGAGAACACCTGACTTGAGAGACCACCTGTCTTGAGAGACCACCTGACTTGAGAGACCACCTGTCTTGAGTGACCACTTTTAAGAAAACGATCTCTCAAGACAGTTTCACAGTACAGTTATAGGTATTCTCAACATACATTTTTGTCAAGGCAACAAATTCATACATTTGTGGTGCCATGATACATTCAGATTTATAATCTTATGCTATAAATGTATGTGTATTATAATACTGACTATTTGAATTCTCCTATGATAAAGAATGGACTTGAAAAAAATTGCATTTACAACTCATGTAACAAGCTTTCATTGTTTGTAATTCTCTCTGAACTTAGATGAAGCATTTATATTATCACTATATAGGTATTTTCTTCTTTTTCATTTTAAGCTCACCCGACCCAAGGGGCGATGTGAGCTATTGCCATCTCTTGTTTGTAGATAATGATACATGTGATTGCTTCTTTATATGTTTTTGTTTCGTTTGATCAGATGTTATCAGAGTATGGCCTGTGGTCCTCAGAGGTGGCTCCCCCTGTGGGGGATCTAGTGGAGCATATCTGGAGAGAGGCCGCTGGAGAGATAGACAAAATCATCAGCATACCAATTCAATCTATCAAATTGGATCAGGTAGGAAAACATAGTAAACAGTAAGCTCTGGTACTGTGTCAAATTGGATTGTGGGTAATACATGTCTGGAAAATGTGCGCTTGTTTATACAAAAGTAAAGCACTTTCAAAACATACAAGAATCTGGTGCTATAGATCAAAATTATAATGTACATGCAATAGCAAGTTTATTTTCAAGCTAATTGTGGTTTCTCATAAACAACTCTGAGACTTTCATTATTCTATGCCTGGACAAGGTCTAGTTTTTTTTTACAGTTTTTTAGGAGGGGATACCGTGGCTCGGTGGTTAGTGTGTTTGCCTTCTTGTCATGAGGTCTTGGGTTCGAATCCATGCCTCACTTTGGCTGCTTTTTCTGTCCATCAGATGAAGAATCCTCACCACTCAATAGCCAGAGGTGCCCAGTGTAGACAAAATTTATAACCCTGTACAGCCATGTCTCCATATAAGTGAAAGATTCTTGAGTGGGACATCAAGCAACAACATAAACAACCAAATAACAGGAGTCATTTTGAAAAGCTAATGATAGCGATGAATTTTTCATTATTTCATTCAATGGTGCTTATGATATTTGTAGGTAGAGAAAGCAGAAGCCATACTCCTACAAATGAAGGAAGCAAAAGACGACAGCAAAAAACTGAACTCTCTGTTCGGGGAGTTTTATTCTGCTCTACCCCACAGGACCATGTACAAATCGTACATCTTTATGACATCGTGGTTGGCACGGAAACAAGACATTTGTCAGGTAATAGTGAATCGTTATAATAGCAATCTTTTTCTCAAAGCTTCTTATGAAAAAAGTGACTATAAGTCGTAAGTGCTTGAACATTTAGGGGCATGTTCTTCAGCTTCCTTACTGAGTTTAAAAATAGTTAAATTAATTTAGATTCACCAAATACAGTCAAATCTTGAAAACTCTAATGTCTTTCTTTCAAAGTTCTCAAAGTAAAGCTATGGTCCTGAGGTTTCTCCGAAAAAAAATCAAGCAAATTTAGTGTCGATTTTTTTAACGTCAATCTTTCGAAATTCTCGATCTCTCGAATAAATCTAACAGTCCAAAGCTGACAACACCTGTGAATTATCCTCTAAATCTTTCGAAGTGTGAATTATCGGCAGTCAATGTAATTACCGGTGCTATAGTCCTGATGTTTCTTTGAAAAAAAATCAAGCAAATTTAGTGTCGATTTTTTAAACATCAATCTTTCAAAATTCTCGATCTCTCAAATAAATCTCACAGTCCAAAGCTGAAAATACCTGTGAATTAGGACTGTAGCTGTGCAATGTAATTTCTCAATCTTTCGAAGTGTGAATTATCGGCAGACAATGCAATTACCACATGTTTATCTTGTTATCAACATGACTGCAGTGTTAAACTATTTCAGAATATTAAACCAAATGATGAGAAGTATCCGGGAAAGGGAATGAATTTTAGGGTTGGGGTCCATGGAATAGCTTTCACCTGGAGAGATGTAGCATATTTTTGAATATTCAATGTCTTGAAAACTCAAAGTTTATCAGCAGTCCCAAGCACTTCGAGTTCTAGTGGAAAAATTCAACTGTTTGGACATATAATGCAGTTTTACTTTTGAGGATGAAATGTTCAATTTCAAATGCAGCATATGACCCATATTTCTGCTTCGGTTGACACATCAAGAAAAAATTTGTATCTTTAACTCTTCACAATGAGCTTAGTAATCTACTGTCATAATGCTTTTATACATCATAATTGGATTTTATTTTAAAGCTTTTGAAAGACATGATATCAGTGAGCGAGGCGACAAACTGGTACACAAAGAGTAGTATTGAGGCAAAGTATGGAGCCTTGAGATGTAACGTAACACACCTAGAGAAAACACACCCAGAACATAAAGCCATGAAGGATCATGTGTTCCAGTCCCTTGGAAGGTAAATGAATGAAGAAACATGTCTTCCAGTATGGTTTAGTGAAAGCTGTTACATTTGGAGCACATAGCCATAAAGGAACATGTGTTCCAATGTCAACAGAGTGAGTTCAGTAAATGTTCTTGCAGGTTAGAGTGCATAGACATGAAGAAAACACATGTTCCAGTCCCTCAAATAAATGAGATGATGTTGCATCCTGAACTCGCAGCCATGTGTCACTGAAATATGTTGTTGTGTCTAGTAAGGTACCTGTAACTATGAATCAGTGTTCTGTCCAACTTTTAGTTTAACCCTTTCAACCCCAAGTATCAGAATGGTATGGTCTTTTTTATTGTCTGGACCAGTCTATTTCGGTCTGTGGTGTTGAAAGGGTTAAGTCAAATAGATACAGGTTCAGTTGAACCAATTTATATTGAATCCTGATATATTAAAATTCAATGTAATTTGAAATAATTTTGAATTACTTTATTACTATTTTAATTCATGATCAGTTATTTTGAAAACCCTGTTTATTTGAAAGGAATAATAATTCTTTCTTTTGAAGAGAAATTCCCTTCAGTTTTATTGTATTAGAGTTTCATTGTATATGTCAAAGTATCAGCATCCTAATTATAACCTACTTGTTTTTTTTCTTTACAGTGACTGTGACATCAAGATACAGAACATCTATTCCGTACACAGACATGTAGAGGATGACGACTTCAGCAGCAACATACCAAATAAGGGGTTGCTCTTCCATGCCTCAAAAGTCGAGAACTTTGTCGGAATATTATCCAGGTACATAATGTGTATACAAGTGTATATAGTGTTGGCTTCACGAAAAACAACATGCTGCAAAAAACAATTTTGTTAAATCTTGCCAAAAAAAATAAGAAGCGAAGCAAATTACGCAAAAGTGTGCTCTAGCTGTCTTCATTCAGGTCATTTCGATGTGAACCAGACAAAATATAGAATCAATGCTTATAATTAAATTTTGGTAATAACTTCGCCAATTTTTGAAACGTTTGTTTATCTTTTTATTCTTTATTGAAACAATATAATCAAACAGTCGTGCATTAATAGCCTCATTATGACAACCACTACCATCACTGCATTCAGTGTGTGTGACGTAATGCACAACCTTAAGGGGTGTAGCTTAATTACCGTTCGGGTCATTAAAGTATGAACCGAGTGTTCTCTGGATTATTAAGCAATGAAATCCTCAGAAATTTATAAAATTTAATCACAAGGCTGGTGTTGGTACATGAACAAACGTTCAGACCTTTTATTTCTTAACTATGATAGCTTCCATGATCATTCCAAAGTTGCTCATACATGATTGTAGCCTATGCTGTTGTTTAAATATGGAATGTGGTTGATAAGGATTAATTACTCTTCTTTGATTTTGCAGAGGACTCCTACTGCCAAAAGTAGTGGTGGATGACTTTGGAGGGAGTCGCTCAGACCCAGGAATGCTGGGAAGTGGGATCTATTTTGCCAGCTCAGCAAGGTAGGTTGTGATCATGAGTTATTCATACAGAAGCATTACAATGAGGCTGTTATGTCAGTGCAAATGTTTTTTTACTACCAGTTTGTTGATTGGCTGAACTTTCACTATATGTCTGCAGAAGAGTAGAAAGTCTTATTTACTTATTCACACCCACAACAAAGGTATATAGGGAACTTCAGTTAAACATGCCTTAGCAAACAACTGAATTAACGGACCACCAGCTACATGTTGCCTAAATATATACGTCCAAAAATTTGATTTCCTGTGTAAATCACCTGATTTAAAAGACAACTATTCATATGTTACCAATTTTGCATCTACGTTTGACTGAAAGTTTGATTAGTGTGACATAAAGCAAAATAAAACAAACAAAAATACTGGAATATTAAAGTTGAAAGCTGTTTCTGAGAGGTGATTGGTTGATGGACCAGTTCTAATGCATCCAGTTTAACAAAATACAAAAAGTATATTTTAATTTTTATTTGTTCTATTTTGTAACAGCACGAGTGTGAAGTATTCCAAACCGAGCAGTAATCGCGGCACCAGGATGATGCTGATAAGTGAGGTGGCGCTCGGGAAATGTATGGAGTACTACAAACATCAGACAGATCTGACGGCACCACCTGATGGTTACAACAGTGTACATGGTGTGGCTACCTCAGACTACCAGCAGTCTGATTTCAAGGCATGTCTGCAAATTTTCATCCCAACCATTTTGTTTTTTCTTTTTATTTGAATCAAACCAGATAGGAATTGAATGTAATTCGGGTATATTTTTTGACTGAATGAAAAAATATAGTTATAGCAAAACTTAGGTGGAGAGACCACATGTCTTGAGGCCCCACCTGTACAGCTCCTTTTGAGAAATCACCTGTTCATCCTATCCCCAAATAACACTTTACAAAATACTTTTGAGAAAACGTGTCTTGAAAGTTAGCATCTCTTTAACACTCCTTAGGGTAAAGATTGAAATGTGTTGGCATTATGAATGGTAAAATTCAAAGATTTTATGGATTTTCTTTGATTCAATTTTTTCGATTTGTAGAATGACGAATTTGTAATCTACAACACAAAACAACAGAGGCTCCGATATTTGGTGGAATTTACGGTAGGAGGAGAAAAACCTCAGTCCATGAGTGATGAGGAATTCTTGGACGAGGAATTTTTCACAGACATCAGTCTTACTGGTAAGAAAAACTTCAAATAGACAAATATGGAAATTTACAGGTTATTTGATTGTTGGTTACTATTTTATTTCAAGTTAGAAAATCTTTTACATAAAATAAGAATATTTATGATGTCGCTTAGATTTGGATATTTATTTGGTAATTAAACATGATCATATTTTCTAGCACCTAATGTGTGTTTATCAAGTTTTAATTTGTCTTCCCTAAAATCTTGTTCTTGTTGTGTTGAACATTTTGAAGTTGTTGTAATTCCCCTGTGTCACATCTAACATTCCGGATGGTAGAATTCCCTTGTTACTATATTTCAGACAATAATTCAGCTCTCCACTTTGTAACTAGTAACCATCTTTTGAAGGGATTCAAATTATAGGAAACTTCCACTCCAGTTTTGGGCTGGATTGCAGACCAATATCCATCAATGAATGAGCAATGTCTTTCCATCCATCTGTCTGTTAATATTTTGGTTTTAGTTTGTGTTGGAGCAAGAAGCACAGCAACTAAGATGAATAGAAATTTTATACTTTACCTGCAGATTGGGGCCCCTGTAGCCTAGTGGTCAGCATGTTTGATTTTGAATTGAGAGGTCCAGAGTTTTAGTCCAAGCCTAAGTACGGATGGCTGTCCGTTTTTCAGATGAGACAGAAAAAACGAGGTCCGGTGTCACAGTAGGTGTTGGCACTTTAAAGAACCCTCCCTGCACTAAGGCCATATGTGCTGAGAATAGGCAAAATTTGTGATCCTCCACCGGAACACGGTGACGTCTCCATATAAGAGAAAGATTCTTGAGTGGGACGTAAACAACAATACAAACCCAACCAACCATACAGTCAAACCTGTTTTCATAGACCGTCCAAGGGAAGGAGAAAAATGTGTCACATACAACAGGTGGTCTCTTAATTCAGGTGATTTATATAGGAAAAAACAATTTTGGGAACCATTACTCTAGGTCACATAAGACAGGTTTTTCCTTTAATTCAGTGAGTCGCTATGGCAGGTTAGACTGTAATTCATTAGTAACCAAGACTTTTATTTCATACTATCACCTCGTGACCTTGACCTTGGACGTTAATTTACTTTTCTAAATTTCACTTTGCCGGCACCTGGCCATGCCATTCTCATTACCAGTGGAGGGTAAATCTTACCTACTCTGGTTCAGGATAAATATGGATATCAAATACATTGTATTGGGATCCCAAAGATCCTACGAGGAATTGCTGGAGAAATTAAGGATGAGAAATGTAGGGTCTGCCTTATCATTTGACAGTATCAGGGGATTTACATTTTGATTCATAGTCTCAATATTTCATTACAGAAATCACAGATGTCAAGAATGTTGCTGACCCCATGTCAAAGGTCAAACCTGGTCTTCTTTCTAAAGATGACACACTAGTGGAACTGACTGGGGTTCACATTAGAGCAAAACTTCTGGATCTCGCTGCTGAGGTGTGTTAACTCAATCGTAGCTGTGGATAGCAAGAATGTGATTGCCATGTCAGACCTTTTGGGATGCTATCTTGTGATCAATGCTAAAGTCCATTTATAGCCTATTTTACATAATTTTCAAGCATCTTAAACTTTCACAAAATTCCTTGTCAGTTTTTCTTCAGCCAACAAATAAGCAACTCCCCCTCTGAGTAAGTTTTATGTGATGTTTAAATGAGGTATTTTCCCTTATGCAAAACCTATATTTTAGTACAATGTAGCATTTGATTTGATAATGAACAGATATTATCACAATTTTAGTTAGATGATTTATCCAATGAATTTCCTTATATTCATCATGTGATGTTCTTAATTGTGTGAGTCACTAGGACAGGTTATACTTACTTTGTAGGTAGTTGTCCTTCAGCAGTACTACAATGACAGCTCCCAGGCACTGGAGGCCAAGTATGTGTTCCCGCTGGATGACATGGCAGCCGTGTGTGGTTTTGAAGCATTCATCAACGGCAAACACATCGTTGGAGAGGTCAAAGAGAAGGAGACTGCCCACAAAGAGTACAAGAAGGCCATACAGGAAGGTCACGGGGCGTATCTAATGGATCAGGATGAAGAAACACCGGTATGTAGACTATCTAAGTACTGAGTGGGACTTGGGTTGTTGTCACTGCTTTGGACTATATGAATCAGAAGGCCTGAAGAGCAAGCCTTTTACAGAGCTCACCCTGGACTCACAAAATTGTCAGCCAAAAAACTAGCCAACCACAAATTTATTTAGCCAATTGATGCCATTAAGGGAATATTTAATATTTGAAATATGTTTGATAACTTTACATGCCACTGTGGATGTTATTTTTAATTCATTAGTACCTAATCATCAGAGACTATATGATTGAGAACCTTTTTATTTCTTGTGACCTAAAAAAAAAATAAAAATACATTGGCCAGAAAATTAGCCAATTATCAAATATTTTAGCCAGTTTTGACAAAAAAAGTATGAAATAAACATGCAAAATTCTGAATCATTTCATAGGTTTTGCCCTCAATGGGGTTTCATAAGATATTGAGAAAATGAGCATGTTGAAGATTCAATTTATGTTTGACTAGTCCCATTCATACGTTCAGTTTCCCTCGTTTATTCAGAATTGAACTCTGTAACAAATAAGATTTTTTATTAAGTTGTTTGTTAAAATTGGGGTTTAGGGTATTTCTAAAAACATCAACATGACTCAAACTAAATCACATACATGTAAAATCTTAGATGATAATGTAAAACCTGCTTTAGCGACCTGTATATAAAAACCACCTGGTCACAAAGATAATTTTTTGCTGTTGCCAATAGTATAATTTATGTACAAATTACTCTCTATATAAACACCACCTTTCTATAAAGAGTTTTTTATCTTTTGCCCCTATAGAGGTCTTTATTTACAAGTTTCACTGTCTTATACATTGTAGGAGGTATTCACAGTGAGTGTTGGCAACCTGCCGGCATTTGCTACAGTCCTCATAAAGATTACATATGTCACAGAGCTACAAGCAGACGGGGAATTGATCACCTTTAGACTTCCTGGAAGTGTAGCGCCATGGAAACAGAAGTACACAGACTCTCCTGAGTTCAAAGATAAGGTAACAAAGCACTAAATAGTCAATAATCAGATGCTGAGGGTATTCCTCCTTGTGTATATTTGGCACACTGATACACTCACTGACTTTAAGAGGCATTGTGGCTTCATGGTTATGATTGTTTACCTTCAGATCATGAGGTTGTGGGTTTGAATCCCCTCAGCAGAGTCAACTAGCGTGTCCTGTTCTTTGGATGAGACAATAAAAACAAAGTACCAGTGTCACAGTAGGTGTTAGCACATTAAAGTGCCCTCAGGGCCTAATGGCTGTAAGTTCTGAGTACAGGTCAAGTTTGCTGAGTACAGGTCAAATTTGAAGCCTTTCAGTGAAATGGGTGGTTTCCATTTAAGTGAAAGATTTTTGAGTAGGACGTTAAACAACAACACTGTTAGAAGAATAATCAAGATCAATCAATTAAGTGCAGATTCAGACTGGCTGAACTAGCTTATTTGAATGCACCCCAATTCTCTTTACTGGATCACATTTTGTAGCTTGAGTTTATGGTCAGAAGTGAAAATTAGACTTCATTATATATAACCTGTATGATTGGGACACCTGTCAGGTAGAACAAGGTGACTGCAGTATACAGGTGTATGTTCACATGCTGTTTGACATTTCTTTTTTTTCTACCTGAAGGATTGGTACACCTGTCAGGTAGAACAAGGTGACCGCAGTATACAGGTGTATGTTCACATGCTGTTTGACATTTCTTTTTTTTTCTACCTGAAGGATTGGTACACCTGTCAGGTAGAACAAGGTGACCGCAGTATACAGGTGTATGTTCACATGCTGTTTGACATTTCTTTTTTTTTTCTACCTGAAGGATTGGTACA
>JACSZP010000115.1:0-33899 GCA_016161895.1 Pinna nobilis
CAATCAGACCGAGCCCGATCATTCAACTTATACGTAACAACCATTACACTCATGTTCAGACATGAATGGTCAAGATACATGTATAATATGGACATTTATTTCATTATCAGCTCCTGCGTAGAAAAATTAGACATTTCTTGATTTTATCGTTCCCTACTAAATAAATGAAAAATCTTGAGTGTGCTGTTAAACAACAATACAACCAACAAACCTATCTTTTATCCTTCTATTTTCATCGAAAAAAATCGGAAAACATTTATTATTATTATAGATTACTGAAATTATCTTCAAACAACAATTACTATAAAACATTGTGCAACAAATATGACACTCGAGATGATATTGTGTTCATAGACGGAACAAATAATGCAAAATGAAAACTCCCTAGCGCAGAAACAGAAAATGGGATTGAAACGATTTAACAACTCTTGTCGATTATAGGCTATCAAGCGATGAAGTCGTCGTTTACACAAGATTGATGGGAGCCACAAGTCTGTAATTTGAATTGCGGTACCGTGTTTTCTGTTACTTGCAGTAATTTTGTAAACCTATCAATTTCCGAATTGTCAACCAGTACGTAAATCAGAGGGGCATTATTATAATGGATCATTTATAATCCAGAAGCTGTTGATCTCATGTTGTGTCCGAAAATACAGTCTAACCTGTTTTAAGAGACCCTCCAAGGGAAGGGGCAAATAGGGTCAAATATGACAGGTGACTCGTAATTCAGGTGATTTATATAGGAAAAAGTTATTTTGGGAGTCATACATTTAGGTCACATAGGACAGGTTTTCCTTTAATTCAGAAAGTCGCTAAGGCAGGTTAGACTGTATAGAGCGGTCTTGTTACATGAATGTATATCTTATACTGGTCATTACAGTTGAAAATCTTCTCCTGACAATCGCAGCTTTATCTCTGGTTTTCACGCGACAAGATTTTCTTGTCAACCCTAAGGGTATTGACAAGCTACACGCGTTACTTCGGAAGTGCAACGGGACTTACTGTCATGCAATCACACTCACCTGTACTCAATGGTAAAATCGAACAAAACAGATCATTGTTGTTTTGTAATGATGCTAGTAAAAATCCCCCATTCCTTGACAATACCAATCGGGATACCGATAACCTGTTGAAAAAAAAAACCCCGTCCACCGAACACAAAATATCGCCGTTAACAATTTCAAGCAGTCTGATGGTGTCATTTTCAGAGGAGTTTTTGTGAACTCATGGTGTTTTTTTTCGAATTATGGCTTAACCCTTCATACAACAAGATAT
This sequence comes from Pinna nobilis, assembly GCA_016161895.1. Classification (NCBI taxonomy): domain Eukaryota; kingdom Metazoa; phylum Mollusca; class Bivalvia; order Pterioida; family Pinnidae; genus Pinna; species Pinna nobilis. The sequence goes on from JACSZP010000115.1 coordinate 1,276, forward strand.
TTATATCTACTTTGCTTTTTTACAAAAAAAAAAAAAAAAAAAAAAAAAACTGAACTAACTGTGAATTTCTTTTTGAGTTTTGAGTGGGAAAATAGTTGTAAAGCGATTTGAAAATATTTTGTTTGTGTTTTATTGTTTATAGTCTTTTATCAATAGAAGGACACGTTTGAGTTTGAAACACCTGTTTAGATTTTTTTTATTTCATAGAGATGTATATCATTAAAGTGTTTCAAAGATGTGCTATTAATCGATATACGAACTTGACATTATGTATATATCCAATACCGTCCTGTTGTTGAAGTGCACTGACGCTTTTGATATAAGGATAACCCAATCATGTCCTTTGTAACTTCTCCCAATGGATTTTATTTCTGTGGGTATGCCTTTTATATATTTTTTCAAATAGAATAATAATACCTTCTACTAATAACCTAAGTCTGGTCCATCAGGGCATTCTACTTATTACAGAATGTCTTTGAGTTAGACGATAATAGCATCGGCATTACCTATTTGTGTTGTTTCTTATGCTCATTACAACAATAATCCATACGAAATGGTTGAGCCTCGTCTTGATATCATTCAATTCAATAGAATTACATTTGTTTTTCATGTTGGATGTGTATTCATCGATGCAATTTCCGTCTTTCTATAGTTAGGATCGGAAATATTGACAGTTTTTATTCGTTTTAACAGAGGGACGACGTTTTATAAATCCTAGGAAATTACAACTATTGTACATGCGCGTACCTTAATATTGTGCTCATTAAATCTGCTCTTACAAAGACCATTCAGCTTAGCGTATATCCCATGCTAGAATTATTCCATTACTGTATCTTCTAATATGTCCGTTCATTGTCGAATTGGAGTTTAGTTTATTACCATGAGTCTGTGATTAAAGCAATATTAATATTGATATCTAAATTAATCGCTAAGCTCGACATAAAACAAAGCAGGGAAATATCATAAGATTGAAAGACAGATATTCTGGAATGAAGAGGGACGGAAACTATAAAAAGGTTGAAAGTGTCCAGGAAATTGATCACTAGGGCCAAATTTAACTGGTCTATCATCCAATAGTTAGGATTTTGTTTTTCTCACCTCAAATGAGAAAGAATGGAATAAGTTCAATCTAAACATACTCCTCGTAAACCAGCGTCATCGATGGAAAAGAATAATATTATCAACACCAAAATGTTTTTAAGATCTACAAGCCTCCATGATTCATCGTCATCAATACTTCATAAATCAAGGATGGTTGCCAAGTAAAATAAATATGGAATTTATTGCACTGATTTTATTTTCATCATTCTGAGTGTGTGAGATAGATGTTCTAATAAAATTGTCAATATGTGTCTGCATGTAATGGCAATAAAATGGCTTATAGTCTACCAAACTTCTTTTTTGTATTTCTCTTTATTCCTCATGGGACAAAGCAAAGAATTAAGTATTAAGTTCAATATACAATTCATCATCTTTCTAGTAATCTGTTCTGATCCAAAAGGATTTCTGACAGAAGTTTGTCAATATATCATTGGCGAGGTTGTATACATATACTTTTGATCCTTTCCTTGAGACCACAAATAACTATTTCACTGAATAAAAGAACTCTTAACTAGGACTCAAATGTAACATAAGATTCCTAAATACGTCCCTTTTTCGATTCTTTGTTTGAGGGTATACTTTATTACGCATTCCCCTGTCATCTTACATTTTCTGAATCTTCCCTCTCCGCATCAGTTTCCTGGGTAATCCATCACTAATTGTATCTGAACCACGTGACTTGGAATCAATAGTTCTTGATTAATAATAGTGGTAAGGTACTTAGTCAATATATTTACTTATTGGTGAGCGGTAATTATATATGACGGCCTCAAACTATAATCCATTGTATTTTTGGCAATTGTGCCCTTAAAAGCATTAATTATGTCCTCAGAAAATTTGGTTATCGATTTCACTTAGGAATCAATTACTGACAGAATGGCAAATGTCCTACCAGCATCCTTATTTGAGAAAACAAACAATGCAAGAAAAGAATTCGATTTCTCTGTTGTTGGAATAATATGGTTTTGCTGGTACACAAAAAGGACATCAGAATGAAAAAGACAAATGTCAAGAAATAGAGTGACTTTGTTCGTATTTCATTGTACTGAAGGGGTGGTTCGTCTAAGCGCTAGATAGACAGATTTCAAAAGTACAAAAGAAAGTCAATACATAACAAATAGTTTTGCAGTGTGATAAGTTTTAAGAGATTGTCCTTTGGAGTATGTATAAATGACAAAATATGGCAATTTGTCTCTTAAACAAGATTATAATTAATACCCGCTAAGGGAGGCATATTTTTTGTCACAAATGGAAAATTTTCTTTTAATGCATTAAGTTTCTTACGGGGGTTGGGCTGTACAAAACAAAACAACACGCCCATGTTGGTGGTATGATTAAGATAATTAACATTACCACTGTTTACTGGGATCACTCAATAGTAAATGAAAGGAAAAAGCGTACTGTAGTTTCCAGAATTTCCACACGTTTATTTGATTCTATCCCTACTTTGTTAAACCACAGTCAAATATATCATATAACTTCCCGCCAGTTTTGAAGCCCACTGTAAGGCGGAGGAGAAGAAATTAACCTCACAACTGTACCAATGTATGGACATACAGCCCTCTGCAATTACACAGCCAAACTTTCCAAATGGTCAATATCGACCACAACCTGACCAGGACCAGTAATAGGCACGAATTATTGTGACTAAAACGCTTTGCTGTACTTGTTCTATGGAGGTTCCCGCTCCCAGATTATTTGTAGATCTTATAGCACATATACCCTTTTTTAATTGCCATCATGCCTGGGAAAGTATCTATTAATCTTTGTATTATCATTTTGTTGTTAGAAATACAAAGAACGATTTTGTGAAATATTGTCTTACTTAAGAATATCGTAGAAGAGAAATGAACAGAATTCATTCTCTTTAGACTTTAAAAATGGCGTCTTTGTAACTGAAATTAAACCATTTATATGCAATCAGTTAATAAAAGAACTGAATTGTAAACAGTAGATTATTTGACAAATTCCAATTCAAAAAAAAAATATGAACACTGGTCCATCCTCTGTGCATTTGAAATTTCAATATTAGATTAAATAAAACGGATAACACAAGAGTTACGCAACATGCTAACGACTGAAATTGCAATTTTCCATCCTACTATCTCAATAGAGGACTAGTTTATTAGAAAAACTCTAAGATAATGACAGCGCCTTAACCGAGACAAAATGTATTAAGTTAACGTGGTAACGAGATTAGGATCGCTTCATGTTCAAATATTTTCAATACAATTATAGTCAGTCTGCTGAGGTGACAACAAAGTATTTGTGTAAAGAACGCTTCAGACAGTGCTGTTTGGCTACGATAGTTGTGAGCAAATGGAAGTACATGTATTTCATTAGGTGGTATTATCTCGCTAATTTCCATTTTGCATCTTTTTTGTTCATCATTATTTTTTATGTATTCTTTGTCCCGAAACACTATTTTAGTATAAAGCATATATCTCTATATAATTTTCATATCACGCAATAATTGCCATAAACCAAGTGTTGGGTTTCATCTATAAGATAATTTCAATTGTTATTCTGATTTACCTTTTGAGAACGGGCACTCTGAAGTACAATCTATGTACCAGAATAAATCTGTTAATTGTGTTGTTGTTAGTGTTGCTTTTGTTTTTGATGGCGTTATATCCGCACTCTATGTTGGTTCATTGAACAGTGGTACATCCTGATCGTTCGCACTCCTTATGTGACACGTAATTATTAACACCAAGCAAACCACCTTCCAACCAAATGTTTAATTCACTGACAGCTAGCAAGGCTTGAGGAGAAAAGAAATTTTCCTTTCCCGCACCTAATTCAAACAAGAGAAGTACACTGTTCTTTAAGTGTGACCAGATAATTTGTTTTCGAAATGATGCTAAGGTTATGTATTTATATATTTCAATTACAAGACAGAAAATGAAACAAAACACATATAACATTACTTATATTGGTAGAGTGTATCCAATACATGCATATATATTCATATAAGTGCATGTGGCACCATGCTTTGATATTCAGTAATTTTAAAGTGTAAGAACCGATCTTAATTCCACGTTGGACTCGAAAAAGAAACTGTAGGTCTAGGATTCGAGTCTTAGCTGGGGAGATGGGTTTTTCATGTCCTTTTGTTTGTATCCATGTGCATGTATTAGTCAATATTTGATGCCCAATGATTCGCATTTAAATTGATCAAATGGATAAAATAAAGCAAGGGAACACAAGCTTATCGACACTTAAGTTGCTTTGTTATGCAATAATGTGTTTTGTGTTGCGAAGTAAGGATTATTAGGGATGGTTGACTCATATATTTGATATTATTTTCGTCGGGCATGGAATAATTCATTTGTATGGTGAAGTCCAATCTAAAACCGAGAATAACGAAGGAGACACTCCCTGCTTTAGCAAGTTCAGATAAAGACCAACATCAAGGAAATGAAATGAAAAATTGTCTCAAATACATGTACGTAGAATGTATCGAAGGTGGACTCTACCACGAGTTTAAATACTCCTTGATCTATAGCGCAATGCAATAGCCATTCGATAGAAAGTTATAGTGATTGAGAGAGCTCACAAACTTGTGACTTGTGTTTATCGGACAGTCTGATGGTTATTGAAAATCAGCAAGTTTTAAAGAATATATGCATTTTGTTTTAAAGAATGGTTCGATGATAATGTAAATCAGAAAGCTCATGAGGTGTTATATTGTGGGAACTAAAGGTTATCATGAGACGGAAAGCTAGCATGACCATCACCGATTGTGACATAGTCTTGTATTCGAAAATAAGTGATACGACGGGTGCCGCGCGCGGAGCAGGAGTTACTCACCCTTCTTGTTGTGTTGATTGCTGTTTCTGTTGTTATCTCATTTTGGATGACCATGGTTTCGTCTGCCTTTGGAATTTTGTATTTTTGATTTTCCCCTTGGTATCTTTTCATATACTTTATATAACATATGTATTGTGTTATGTCTGACGGCCTCATTGTTTTGTAAATCTGAGAGTTAACAAAATATCCATATAACACTATATTGGATTGATAAGGATTATAGTGCAAAGAAAGCTCGCAGATGTATTTAACGTTACATTGGAGGGTCTGGTTGTGTTGTAAATTAAGAAGCTCAAAATAGTGTTTAGCTTTACATTCCGGGGCCTGATAGTATTGTAAATCAGAAAGCCGACATACATGTGTTTATCGTTATATCGGAGGGTCTGGAAGGGCTGTAAAATAAGAGGCTCAAAGGCCAGTTTAACTTTACATCCAAGGGCCTGGTAGTGTTGTAAATCAGAGAGCTGACAGACATGTGTATAGCGTTATATCGGAGGGTCTGGTCGTGTTGTAAATCAGAAAGCTCACAGACGTGTGTTTAGCGTTATATCTAAGATTCTGATAATACTGTAAATTAGAATTCAAAATTAAAAAGCTCACAGACGTGTGTTTAGCGTTACATTACAGTGCTTGTAAGTGTTATAAATCCAGGATCTCAACGACGTGTTTAGCTTTATATCCCGGGGCCTGATAGTGTTGTAAATACATGTAATAAAGCTCACAGACGTGTGTAAAGTGTATATCAGAGCGCCTGATAGTATTAGGATAGTATTATAAGATAAGCTTACAAACGCCTGTTAAGCGTTTTATCAGGGGCATGCCAGTGATGTAAATAAAAAGCTGACAGACGTGTTTTAAGATTATATCGAGATCCTGACAGTTGTAAATCAGAAAGTTCACAGACGTGTGGTTAGCGCTTCTATCAGAGGGTCTGTTAGCGTTGAAAATCAAAAAGCTGACAGACTTGTCTTAAGCGTTATATTGGGGACCCTGATAATGTTGTAGATCAGTATGGTCACATACGTGTGTTTAACAATATATCGAAGGATCTGATAATATTTTAAATAAGATCGCTCCCAAACATGTGCCTTGTGATTTACCGGAGCATTTGATAACATGCATTTTGTGTTTTCTTGGATGGACTGATAACATGTGCATTGCGTTGTACCGAAGCACGTGATAGTGATCGTATATCAGAGAGCTCACAGAGAAATATATGTCAATATGAACTATTCGCTATCTTAAATAATCCCAGTCCCAAATTCCAAATCTCTTGCTGTTGTTAGCTTATATTCTTAATTATATTAATAGGTCGTTGTTCATTTGAGCGTATTATTAAAACAACGTTTACAGTTGATTGGAAACTTTTCACTTACATGAAGTACAAGTAATTAGGGCCACATTTTCAATTAAAGCGAGATAAAGGACGGACTCGTTCTACATAGTTGGAATACAACAAAAGTGTTCAATCGAAAGGCAATATCCAATGACTGCAGTTTGGTGATTTCCTTTTTACAAAGAATACAACTGTTCAAGTATAAGAAAACAACAAAGTTGATGGATGCGGTTGTGTAATATTCTCTGCATCGCTAAATGGTCCCTTGACCTAATATTGTATCATGCTTTCATTACAAGGTATCAGCTTAGAAGTTTGGTAAATTCTAGAAAGAGTGTTGTGGCCAGGTTTCTGCCGTCTGGATGCGACAGGTGTTACTGTCCTATTGATTAACGTTCTAATAAAAACTCTCCTACCCACACGGAGACGTCACGGAATGTATGTAAAAAAGAAACCTAAGAATTTTGTGTCATTCTCAGCAGAAATGCTTTTGAACAATTACAAATCTTTAATTCGCTGACACCTACTGTAACAATGGGTCTTACTTTTTTAAGATTTCGTCGCAAGTACATAGAAATCTAGTGGCCTCTTTGTTTATTCTTATGTATCTTAATAGACCTACAATGACTGAATTTTAGCGGGCTACGGTTGAGTCAAGGGCAGCTCTAGGAAAATAGAATTGAAGAAGTAAAGATTGATTATATAAAAAGTCCATTGTAAATATGACAATAAAGTTTTGATTGACAATGGTCTCAACTTGGAGATACCTACCAATCCCCGACGGAATGGGGACAGGAACCGGAAGCTGTCAGCATACAATGGTGACATATTACACCCAAAGCAAATGTTTCATGGAAACCCTATGAGTCTATTAAATATCGATTTAATAAAAACTGATATTCAGTCCTAAGTGATGGGTTTGACGCTTAAAAACCTAACCACATAAGCAACGATAAAATTCGTAAAGCCAGAATATTTGCGAATCTTTAATTGTTTAACATTACTAATGCTGGTAAGCCATCAGGTACAAATGAAAGAAACAAAGCAAATACAGGTCATATCGCATTGTCAGCATAGCAACTCTGATATCTAGTTCATTTGCAGTTCATACATAAAATAATTGCTTTTTCAAATAGCTCCATAGATTCATATCAAAATAGTCTGTTTGTTTATTTTGCTCCTTTAAAATCCCCATGAATTATGCATATTTTTCAGAATTAATTTGATTCATGCATTGATTTCTTTATATAACCCTTGAATTTTCTTTACCGTTAATCGTCACAGTCTATAACGTTATATCACTTTAGGCAAAAGGTATGGTTATCTATGATATGTGAAATTGAAGCATTTTATTTATATTCTGGAGATACGAGAGCTGATTGATAAAGATGTGAAACTTGTACTGAAGGAAGTACGTAAGAAGTTTCTTTGTCCTACTATTCTCTGACTATATAGGGCCGTGTTCCCAAGGACTGGTCCCATTTGGTCAGCTTACATCACGGAGGTAGCACTCTAAAGTAAAAGCTCGTAGGAATGAAATAGATAGACGTTGGTGGCAATGTTTTATCATATTTATTTCATTGCTGACTCAGCAGTATAAGTCAACAGAGGAAACAAACTCTTCTATTGCACCTGATCCCACCTCTAGATTTTCTACCCTATTCGTATGTAGATAGTCTTCAAGACGATTGATCAGTCGTTTTCCGTTATTTCATATATTTAAAAGTACATGAAATGATATGTTTTATACTCGTTAGTACAACATTAGCTGTAAGGTAGCCATAAGCGACATGACGACTGACACGTTCGTAAAACTAAACAGAACTGATTAAGTTTCCCAGACCCTCCTTGTTCAATTATTAATACTGATTTGTTTAGAATATAATAACGAACAATATTTATCAGATAAAAAGTATTTTTTGAGAGAAAAATATCCCGGAATAGAAATAAAACACAAAAAATCCAGACGAAGTCACTTAACTAAGAAATATTCACTGCACAAATGTATAAATCAAGGCTTTGATCCTAACACTTGGATCCGGAAATGATGAATGTGAATGTCACAGACGTGATGGAAAACGACCATATATCAAATAAATGGTTATAATCATAAGTATAATTGTCGTGTGCGATCTTCAAATCTAGCATTTAAGTAAACAGAAGTTGATAAATTACTAAATGTTACTCTTGACTTTTATATTAACAAGCAAATCTATATCATGCAAAATCGATGAGGATAAAGTTATGTATGTACATGACAAATGATGGTGATGTGGAGCGGTGATGTTAGATTATAAATGACATAAATAAGGATATCTGTCCGTACACCTCGTGTCTGTTAAGTTTCTGGAAAGGTCTCATATACCTTAGCATCCAATAGAAATAGAAACTACAGTCTGGTTCAAAAAGGTAATATTTTAAAAAACGGTGATAGTTGAAGTTACCAAAGGGACAATCAAAATTCAAAAATCCAAAAGCAGACAAAGCCATTGCAAAAACAAAAAGAGACTATAACACAGACAGCAATCTTAAAAAAAAGACGAGTAAACAAATAAATAGAGTAACAGGAACCCCAACAAAACCGGGGATGAGTTCAGGTGCTCCGAAAGGGTAAGCAATTGATTCGATCATTTTTAAAGAAGTTACGTATGTGTGTAATGCAGCGATATAACTCGTTTTCCATGAACGAAATACTGCATAATCGATACAAGAACTTAGTTATAAGATATTTTGTTTGAGCATGCAAGGTAACCGTATTGTGAATGTCCTAAGCGGTTGGACGTCTGGACCATGGAGTTACATAAAATGAAATCATTTCCGGTTTGACTTAATGGGAAAAATTCATTTCCGTTTTCTATTCATGAATTTGCGAATTATAAAACTTGATGTATGAAACATTAAATTGATTTCTGTCCCAATTGTACCATATAATCACGGACCATAAATCGATATATTGCTATTTTGCTCGTCTTGCAATCGGCCATCAAACATTAGGAGTGGAGAATGATCATTTTCGTTTCAGCATATTCCTTCAATAAATTTAAGTGAGCTCTGCATAATAATGGAGTTGAATAGAATAGTTTTGCCCCTAAAAAGACTGAAAAGGCCTGTAAATGATATGGAAATTACTGGCTTGTTATGAACAACATTCATTTGTATTGAAGATTACTTAATTACGATCTGACGCAAATCGGGCAGACTTCGTGCGCTGAAATTGCAGTGCGTGTATTGTTGATAGAATGATTTTTTCAAAATGTAAGATTTACTGACTAAATTCACAAAATTGTTGGACAATTTATGAATGTACATGAGATTTAAGTGCCTCTCTATTTTGTCTGCAGATGAATTTAAGTTCATGTTAATCTTGTCCTTATGCACAAATAAAATAGGAACGTGATACGGAGATATGCAAATAATAAGCATGTTACACATCACTGTAAACAAATGCGAATGATACGCATGTTACACATCACTGTAAACAATTACAAATGATAAGCATGTTACACATCACTGCAAACAATTGAAAATGATAAGCATGTTACACATCACTGTAAACAATTGCAAATGATAAGCATGTTACACATCACTGTAAACAATTACAAATGATAAGCATGTTACACATCACTGTAAACAATTTTTTCATGAAGAAAAGAAAAGCTCAACAACACATATAAAACAAAACAAATTGAGTGCAATGGACCCAATTAAAAACCAAGGGTGGGTTCAGGTGCGCCGAAAGGGTAAGCAACTCCTGCTCCGCCCGCGTATTATATTAATTCATTACACTGTATTTTGTTGCTTTTGTTTTTGCTTGTTTTTGTTCAAACTATTAGCAATGGTAAATTGAGATGATGATTCACTGCGATCAAATTCAAGGTCACGTAATATCGAATGCTTTATCTTTTTTCAGATCCAGAAAGTAACGAAGTATACTATGACGACAAAGCATTAGATACCTTCAAAACAGCAAAAAGGTATTCATTCTTAAGACACTTTTTTCATATCTCAGTGTAGTTTTTTGCTTTTAATGTCTTTATTGTTTATCGTACATTCTTTTTATAAATATACCTCTCTTTTTTGTTATTCCCTAGAGCCATCATAATCAGGTTTATGAAGGTTTCAGATTCGTTTTCCTTTGCTAAGGGTAGGCTTATGCTGTGATGATATATTTTACATTCTGAAATAAACCTTAATACAGGGTATCGGTTGTTTGATTCTAATTCAAACATTAAAAATCTCCAGCATGGGCTTTAGGCAGACACCTTACTAAAGGCTATAATCTTTGTTGTTCGTCTACATGCTAATTAATCTTTACGAGGATACAAATTTTGAAACCTTAACAACATTTGATGAACTTTTCATCAGACTGAAAGATTTTTAAATTGAAAAATAATAAGTTACGTATTTGAATAAATACTTTCTTTCTGTAAATATGAATCTGGCGAAAGACAAAACCAAAGAATTGACTCCTAAATTCACTTTATTCGAAACAAATTTATGTGACGTGTTTCGAAAAATTAATTTGTTTCAATACATACTCTTGAAAAGTTTGAAATACGTGGGAATATATAATACAGTCTAACCTGCCTTAGCGACCCCCTGAATTAAAGGAAAACCTGTCTTATGTGACCTAAATGTATGGTTCCTGAAATAGTGTTTTCCTATATAAATCACCTGAATTAAGAGACCACCTGTCATATGTGACACTTTTTGGTCCTTCCCTTGGAGGGTCTCTTAAAACAGGTTAGACTGTACCTTAATTTCAATTTATGTCTATGATGTAAACAGATTTATTGTTTTGCAAACGTAATAGTCTTTGCTTCCTTCTTCACCTTGATCAATTTTTAAACTTTTGATATCACTCAAATAATTTGCAACATTCCTCGAAATTCATTTGCCGATCATTTAATGCCATATGACATTTAATGTTCTTTATTTGTTTTTGCTAACACCCAACTAGAAAGTGACAAAGAAAGACAATCCTCTGCTCAGTAATGTGATGAAGTGGTATCAATCTGTCGAAACACAACGCAATGTGCTATGGTAGAATTACACATTGGTGTGCAATCTCCCAACACTAACTGTCATGATTTTCTCTTTAATGTATCATTAAATGATTTTTGTACGACTTTCTGTAATATTTCTTATGAGGTGTCACATGATTAATCGTCAATTTCCCTTGATTGTCGCAATCGCATTGATGTATTTACGTGTTATGTCATCACTATGATGTAAATATAAAACTTGTTTTTTCCATATATGTAATCCAATGCTTACTCAACACGATATTTATCATTTGACATGAAACAAGTCTTATTGAATCCACGGTAAAATGTTCGACTTTATATCGAGGGGTGCAGGATTCGGCATCGAATGAGACAGTAGAATCAAGTGAGTCTATATTCTACCAATAAGCCATACTTTGGTTGAGGTTAGTGGGTTTGGTCATCGTATGACCAGTTTTTAAATCAAGGCAGGCTACTGACAAACAAGTTGATGTTACAGGAGTTCCAAAAGTATCGGTTAAAGTAAGCTTTTCGTAAATTCTACGCTCAATGCAATGATCTGGTTTGCCAAAACGACCTATCATTTGGGCAAATGCTGTCTGACGTGTTTCATACTGATTGTTAGACCGTTTTTTACATCCTTATTTGACTACGGAATACTCCGTTTACCTAATCAAGACATAGTGCCCACGGCGGGTGCGACCAGTCATCAGAGGATGCTTACTCCTTCTAAGCACCTGATCCCACCTCTGGTGTGTCCAGGACTCTGTGTTTGTCCAACCCTTTATATGTCTTCTTTATACGAGTTATGAGACCGATCACTGTTCGTTACCTTACCTTTTTATCCAAATTAGTTATAGATTCTTGAGCGGTGCTTCAAACAAAGAAAACCATTTTAAAACACCAAGAAATGCATTTCATGGTTCTCGATTTCTTTACCAAGATATCAGGTTTGATATAAAACGAAATGGTCTTTTAATGGACATACAAGGCTAACATTCTAGATCATCCGTTCAACCTCTAACTGACAAAATGAAAGTGATTTTCTGTAGAGGTCCTGAAGTTGTAAACCATCTGATATGATGTATTTTTTTCGATATTCTGCGGAATAACGATATTCGTATTTACTAAACGGTCGACATAATTGAATTTCTGGGAAAGCTGACTGATATGAAGGATTGATTTTACAATATTCGAATGTAAAACTACTCTTTAGTCATATCCAAAGTATCTCTAACACTTAGCATTTTTGTTCTCCGAAACGTTTTAGGCAAATATATTCCTTCATCTAGCTGAGAAGACTACTTTTATTGACTTCTTCTCAATGAATCATCTCTATTGAATTGCAGATGATCAAATTAATCTTCAATTCAAAATGGAATTTTCGAAAAACCAATCCATCTTTATTAGCAATGTGCCAAATAACCGCCATATAAAACCTTGAATTCATAACACTAAAAGAGGCACAGCAGCAATTCTTGTAAAAAACTATATCATAAACAATATACAATTAGAAATATACCAAAAACCACCATGTACAATGTGTATTATTTTATGACTACACTCTAGCATAGATATTATCAATAAGTTTCTTGAATAAGGCCAGTTTCAAGATTTTTACAAGATGCAAAAATGTCCGACGATAAAACTTCAATATACTTTCATTAGCAGTTGAACTCTTTCACGTACCACGTGACATCCGATAACATTTGTACGGGACTTGTTCTCCAATGGTGATGGAACGTAACTCTTCCCGCTCAAATGACGTAAGTGCGGAATATTGTCTTCTAGCGTCATTCCATCAGTAATAAAAAATAACGGTTCCGCGAAAAAGTGTTGAGGTATCAAGTGGAACATGGAATAGTTCCATTTGAATCATCGTTCAGTTTTAAGTAGTATACGTTACTATATGTGAAGTGGATCTGGTTTAAACCAAGAATGCACGCTTACTATTTCTAAGGCAAGGCACACACTTCACAGTCTATCATAATTATATCAATGTATGTTGTCTTTTCATTATGGAACTTGTTACTAACATTGACCTGCAACAGTCTGATATTCGAACACGACTGTCTTGATCAACACAATAGTAAGAAAATCCATTTACAAACAGACGACTAGATACCCTCCTTACTTACTTCCTCTAATAGATAATTTTACAACTTATATACCAAAGGTAACATGCATATATAGTATTACGGTTAAGCAATATAGCTAAGACCTTTTTCACCCTAAAAGTAGCTTTGAAAATTTGAATACACCTATATGACATTTGGCGTTTAATATGAAATGATATTATATTGTTCATGCAGTCAAGCAGAATAAACTAATGTTCTGTGTAATACATTTATTGTACGTGCAGGCAAGCATAGTAAGCTGATGTTCTGTGTAATTGCTTAATGTTGTACATGTCTGATATTTTCCATACATTTGTCAGTTTTCTATCTCAGACTGTCTTTTTATCGGCTTTCGTCCCTGTTTCTTTATGCCTTACAGCTCTATATGACCACAAACAGACCATTATTCCGGGTGTTTCGAGGAAGCGGTGATATTTTTGTCTCGCAATGGATGTAGAGTGTAGGACAAAGGTATCACCGGGCCCATGCGACATCCAATATCTCCTTCGCATCGTCTGTGTGACACAACAATACCAGATTAAGATATACCAAATTTGTATATGAAGATAATTACTGTATATCCAATTTTATTGGCCCGAAATTTTAATTCCGCATAATTGCGTAAGATTACTCATTTGCGAAAAAAAATGTACCACTGTTTTTTTCTGACATAAAAGGTGCTCTGTACAACATAGGGTCATTACCTTTTTTTACAAAGTCGCGAACATTTTTCTCTCGCAAATATATGTAAGACCACCGATTGCCCCCCCCCCNNATTGCCCCCCCCCCCCCCCAAAAAAAAATTCGCGAACATTTTTCTAGAGCATGTAGACTGTAAAAGTTTTAGGATCACAATGAATCTTGCACACATATATCAATTATGACCTAATATAAAATTTGCAGCATTATAAAAAACACATAAAAAGGCGAGGAAAATTACGGCAGTTCTCATTATTACAGCAACGCTTTTGAAACTATCCATTGTATAATTAGATGCCAACAATGGTACATATAATCGAAACATATCAATTTCTTTTTGAATTCTTAAGGGATATAATGTAATACTAATCAAAAGGACAACATAGTGTTTCTAAGAAAAACGCGTTAAGCTTAATATTTTTAAAAAAGATCAATAAAATCATCGGCGATGATTGGTAACGATGTCATGAATCAGATAGTACTATGATTCTGAAACCATTGATTGAGGCATATAACAATGTAATTCAAATCATACTTAGATAACGAGATATCACATAGCACTAAAACAAAGCATTTGAGAGGAAAATAAAGATTTTCACAAGTGATACAGGCGCATCATTTATAAAGAGGGGAGACCCAATACAAATGAAGTTGAGATATCTCCAACGAAGGGGATATCGAGGTATCATCGATATCACTTGGATTTCACCAATGAAAGGAGAACTGGCGCTGGTGATGTTGAGATATCATTGATAAGAGAATGACAGTGAGAAAACAACATAAAGCAATTATATATATGAAGTGTTCGGATTAAAACTCGCGGAGGCCTGACTAGCTACCAATGCGTTACAAGAATTTAATTCTTTCCATGTTGTGTAACAGTGACATCATTGTGTAAAGCCAAAACAAATCAATAAAGATTTAACTTGTATGATGTCATATACTATAAACCTCAGACAAATTATGGTAATTACAATAAATTCAAAGTATTCCCTGACGTATCATCCCATTACGCACGTGATAATTAAAGTGTATATTATCTTCATAAGCATGATAAGTACATATATATTTTAGCGCCCACATTTCTCCTCAAATAATCAATATTGTATTAACAATTACGCAGTCATGCAATTGTCTCCTCTAAGTCAACCTCTCAGCATAAATAAGACAATCCTTTGTATCTTCCAGTGATAGTTCAAACTCGTGAACATCACTTCAGAATAGACGAAGCGACGGAATATTAGACAACTATTAGGTTTTGAATTTGAAGGTTCAGCATTTTAGGGATATCAGAAATGATTAAGTGGTGTTCAAGTTTTATCCACACTCATCTATTTCATTAAAACTAGCATATTTCTTTAGCACCATTTTTTTTTGTTTCTTTTGTTTTTGTTGATTTCTACTGAATTGTTTTGATTTATATTTTTTTACATTTTCTGCGTACATTAAACTGCATAGCATTTCAATTAAAATCAGATAACATATTTCAAATATTTTACTCAGCATTGTAACAGATAGAAAAGTAACAATTCAGGTTTTCGACAAACGAGATGGTTTCGACTTATTTATCTATAATCTTCCGTTGATATATATATAAAATGCTGAGTAAAATAAATATATATATATATATACATCCGTTCTTTGGCACCTGCATATGATTTATTCATGTACCAAATTGCCCAATATGTCAGTACATATACACATATACGGATGTCAGAAATCACGAGACGAGTACTTTCAACATCGCGCTAGCTTTACGGACGGTATCGTGACATTGTTTTAATTCACAATGTTTCACTGAATATAATGGGTTCGAATCCGAGACAAGCCGCAGTTGGCTGTCTCTGTCTTTCAGCTAAGACAACAAAATCAAGGTCCCTTGTCCTAGAAGTTGTCGGCACGTTAAAGCATCTATGGTCATAAGTGCCTATTACAGGCAAATTATGTCGTCCGCCACCGACACACGTTGACGTGTATATATAAGTGAATTTTTTAAAAGGACGTTAAGAACAATACAACCAATCAAATAAATGAAATGTTTAGTTTCTCGTTCGACGGGGGCTGTTGTATCGTTCTTACCGATGGTGAATGGGATTAATTCGTCCATTATTTTCTTTGAATTTGCGGATTGATTTATGTGCACGCTTACTCGTTTATGACACCTTACCCACCTCTTAATTTTCAGAGGTTGTTCTCATTGTCCCACTGACATGATTAAATATCTCACGGCGTTGAACAGTTTACTTATTATTATATTCGGTGTATTACAAAGCAAATCCAAAGGAAAATATGTTTTTGAAACAGTGTCTACAGAACTAATTATTTTAATAATTTTCTTATTCTTTTTTCATTTTTTTTCTTCTTTTACGTATATGTGTGCTTTACAAATGTTTGGCGTTTTCGTGTAAATTCATTATGTAATGTCAAATCATGGATAAGTATGCATTGTATCTTTTCCTTGTTTTCTGAAAATATATGTACAATGTTTAAGAAAGAGCTCTCTTGGATTTTTGGAATGTAGATCGTGTGCAATGGGGAAACACTTTGCATTTGGCGTTTTGATGCAGAATGCAGATAATATATAAAAGAAATTATATCCTTGGGTTAATATAAAATTTGTTAAAATGTGTGCAATATATGAAAATAATTAATACACGATTCACTTGCTATGTGTGGCTTCAAACTATTTCACACTTCCTATTTTATTGATTAGGTGAAGAGATAAGATTGAGTTAACAAAATCAAATTTCGATTTTCAATAGCGCATATTTTCTAAAAATGCTAATTTCATTAGCAAAATAATGAAACAAATCCATGTGTCACGAAATACTCAATAACGTTTGAGTGCAGGATTAGTTTCTCCATAGTGATGGAACGCGACTCTGACGTACCTCTAGTGTTATTCCATCTCATGTACAAACAATAGCCCCGCACAAAACGTTATCGGGCATCATTGGTGTATGACTAAATCCCATTATGGATTTATATTCTTCTTCAGAGCTGTCGTTACTGTATTGCTCATTATTATACCGGGTGGTCCGGGGGTTCAAGTCTTAGAAGATGCGACAGGGTATCCCTGTTACAAATATTAAGTTTCATATTTGGTATTGACCTTTAATCCGGGGTAAGTTAGATAAACCTCACTTCTAATTTGTTCTAAGTATCGACCGAAGGACAAATTTTGAAGTCCTTCACCAACATACTGTTACGTCTCCATATTAGCGAGAGATCTTTGTAGGGATGTTGAACATCCACATTGACTATTCTTTTTCTTCCTCACAAACTTGAAGACATGTATACTCTAGGCCGGTTGGTATTTGATCATTATCATTCACAGATCAATCGGTCACACGAAGGAAGTTTGTACCATGAAGTGAAAAAAAAATATCTTGGCAAAAACTGGAATGTTAGATAATTAACAAAGTGGCAAAACATGGAGAGGAAAAACTAATGATAGCGCAGCAATTTATTGGGTAGTCTTTTAAATCCCAGAAAAAAATTCGAAATTTACCATGCCCAAGGGAAATTAATGGGCAAATTTTAAAGTTTATTTTTCTGCGGAAGTGGGTCAGGGAATTACCTGTTAACATATATGTTATAGTCAATATGATTATGCTATCCCTTTCCCCTAGGAATATACCCGATGAAAACAACGTTTTACTAAAAAAAATGCTTCGTTGAAATTGTTCTCAGATTCCTTTCATGACTTTGTATTTGAATTTCATTGTAATTTTCTTTCATGTATAGAAGTATTAATTAGTTGATTGAAACAATATTTTTCCATGTAAATTTTATCTAATTTACCTTGTCAAAGTATATGAGCCTAAGTGAATAAAAAAAGCACATTATAATTAGCTGATGAGAATTGCTTTTCTTTTTAGAATTAAAAAATAGTTTTAGTTTCCAGAAAATTAAGACATTGCAAGTCTCCAAAATTTATCTATGTACATGTATTTATTATTATTATTATTTTGAGAACGTGGTAAATTGCAAATTATATATTTGAAACATTTTTTAAAACCGACACAAAATGCACTTTTAGCATGTCTATATCCTGTCCAGGTGCTAGACTTGCGTAATAACTTGATAAATATGTGCTGTCATCTGTTATATCTGGTTCTCATTGATTTTAGTGAATGTTTGTAGCCAAAGAAGAAAATCCGGTAGATCAGCTAGATTATCAGACTATAATATTATAAATACCTTGAACTTTGTTACTATAGACAACCAAATATTCCGTAAAGCATTATTCTCCCCTGTAATACTGTCATGATTATATATCACAATCATCACTCAAATAACTCATAATTTTAGATAGATACGACGGATTCATTATTTTAAAAGACATAAAAACAGAATATTCATCGAAGTTGGATCTTTTATCAAAGGATACTTGTGTAAATCAAACAGACAGAATTAGCATAGTTAGGAAAACGGTTGTATGTATGTATGTATGTATGTATGTATGTATGTATGTATGTATGAATTATGTAAGTATACCTAAACATATTCTACTCTACACGCCTGTATAAATGTATGTTTTGTATGCCTAGCTTTGTGATATCGTATGCTTAAAATTTCTTTCGCGTGATCAAAATGAATAGATAGCAACTATCCATAGAGAATCATAGTTGTAAGGTATCACAAATATGGTCTCCGAGTGGTGAGAAATGACGTCCCAAAGGACTCGGGTGTTTACCAATACATAAATATATCCATAAATTTGAACACCGTCAGTAATTTCATTGACACATCTTAATCCCAAAAGAGAAATACACTATTTTATAATGGATATGAGAGATATGGACTTATTTGTCACCGTAATGCTAAGAAAGTATTCAAGAGAAATGATCAGATATTGTCACTGTATATTCTCGTGTGGTTAACAAATAGAGTTTTAAAAGAACGACGTTAGCAGACATATGCTCACTGTGATCTCAAGGGAATCAATTCTGGGTTCTCTTTCAGTTTAATCAGAGATGGTCTCTCCAAATTACTTAAAATCGAAATGCATATCTCATTTCATCAGATGAGATAGCAGCTTGACAAAGAGACGTGATAATCTTCAGATGATGAATAAGTCACAAGCGAGGGAAAAAACGGAAGAATAAAAAGCTTTAATGATGCTACAGACATACTATTTTACAAAAATGGCACCGCCTTTATGATATAGCAAGTCTTTTGTTTTTTCATGTTGTATTACATATGTTCATGTAAACATTGTCATACCTAATAAATCTAGGTAAAATGTATTGTTCGATGGAATAAAATATGTTCCTGCTGTGTATGTATTTAGTGGGTGTACAAACATCATAGGCTTCTGAATATGTTTTTGCTGTATTGTTGTTTAACGTCCCACTCAAGAATATTTCACTCATACGGAGACGTCACCGTGTGCCGGTGAAGGGCGACAAATTTTTGCCTATGCTCGACACTTATTGCCGTAGAGCAGAGGGTGCTCTTTAACGTGCCATGACCTACTGTAACACGAGACCTTGGTTTTTTAATGTCTCATACGAAAGACAGGTACGGCCACGCGTGTCGCTGGGCGGATTCGAACCCCGCACCCTTCGATTCGGAGTCGAACACGCTTACCAATCGGCCACGACGGCCCCTCTTAATATGTAAGTTCAAGTTGAGTAACTTGAAAACCGAACTTTCCGATTAAAGGAAATACTTCAATTCCCATAAAGTGAACTTTCCATTTTTATTTGGCAATATTCCAGCAGCACCTGCCAATGGAGTACACGTTTCTCATTTGATAAGGTATTCCTGAGCATGTGTTTTCTATGCGGATTTCCTTGAAAGAGGGTTGCTGCTGAAAAAAGCTGCTTAACCATGGGTTCCTTATGGTTAGATTGAAGTCATCTCTTCCAAAGTTTTACGATCGCAACCATGACCTGGTTGACCGTTATAAAATATCGATTTTATAAATGATGTGGGGTATATTATCCCCATGCCATACACCTTATCCCTTTATTCTTTTATCGTTAACGAATAAGACATAGGACGGTACCGCATTTGGAGTAGGAGTTATTTACCCTTCCTGAGCACCTGAACTCACCCCTGGTTTGTAGTGGAGTTCGTGTTACTCTTTTTTTTTAAATTATGTGCATTACTGTTTGTAATGTTGTCTCTCTTTGGTTTGGTCACGGTGTTGTCTTTCATTGATTAATTGAATTTTGAATGTTCCTTAGTATTTTCTTTACCCCCTTTTTGCAATGAAAAGCGTTTACAAAATGTAGATTAATGTCCAAATACAGATATGTTTCCCTTAGAAAGACACTTTTCTCATCATTGACTTATCAGTTGCCATCTATTTACAGGGCAGGATTTTACTGTAGAAGTTTTCTCAGTTATGGACTTTCTATCTGGTATTGTGTCATCCGAAAGCAATTATCTGTCATGCGTAATTAAATACAAAATCTAATGTTCTTTTATTTTAGATTCATAAAGGCGTCAGCATGCATGCCCTGGGGACTTCCATGCCTTACTGACAGAAAATATTCCTACGCCAATTGTTGTAGTGGATTTGTGTGCGGATGTAATATATGGAAAACAAACTGTAGATGCCGATCCCGACTGACAGGATGAATACGGCAGGGAGGTTTCTTTGAAACCCACCAACCAAACCGCAATTGCTGCATCAATGTATTCTTCTGAATTCTATCATGAACGATTCACATACATCTATCTTCCGTTTGTTTGTCAATAATGAATTCCAAATCTCTTAAATATCAATATTTTCTGAAATAAAATTCTACTGTGTTGCCATGTTTTCAATGTTGTTTCAATGTTCAGTTTAAAATTTTAAACATTTTGATTAAACAGTCATTGGAGCCCATCATAATACAACAAAGTAAGATACCCTGATATCCTCGACATGGAACTGTACCGAGATGAGAAGGAATTGAAAGTGACCTTTTAAAGTACGATTTTTGAGGACGTCGAAAAAAAGTTTCAAAGTTATCAAAGAGATGCTATTGTGTAGTTTGATAAAGATATCGAGTTTGGTAAATATATTCCGAAATAGAAAGATAAAAAAAATAGTTTCATATTTTCTGTAGGAGTGATTTATATTGTTTACCATCAGAAGTTGGAACCGTTGTCAAAGTGTTTTTCATTAGGGACGATACTATTGTATTGTAACACAGACAGAAGGAATATTTTGCTATATAAAGCTGACACGACCATAAGTAATCTAAAGAATCATTTGCTTAAAACCAATTTAGAACCATGCGGTTGACAGTATGCCTAATAAATGATATATCTTTTGTACTTTTACTTCTTAAATCAATGTATCACTTTTGCGTAGAAGTAGAAATTCTCTCGTCATCTGTTAATACCTATATTCATTAAAAAGAGTTTTACCCATTAATATGAGTTTTGAATGCCTACAAAATAAAAAAAATGTCAAAATACCAAACTTAAATTTGATTTAGGTTAACCGAATTTTTAAAAAGAACAATTTTATGTTGACAGACAATCTCCAGATAAGCTGCAGTAAATACTTGATTGACAAAAGAGTGTCGTTTTTACACAAACAAAAACACACGTGATACTGTTAATCGATTTAGAGTATATCTAGTACGCGAAAAAGGATCATTGATTATTGTGAATGGCTTATGTCCCATAATAACATATAATGTTAACATATAATAATATATATATAATGTTACATAACCCCCAATAACATATTCCCCCAATCGGTATCCAATTTCAACATCGACAATCACCAGTAAGTATCAATACTTATTATTTGAAAATGAGTTCAGTTCTTTCTTTACGTTTTTAATGTTATGACATATTGTATGGATCAAATTTGGTATCAAATACTGCAAAGATACATAACTTACTTATATGCTTGTTCCTTGCTTTTTAAACTTATTTTGTAACTTTCATCCAAAGTGATAGCGTTCTGACTGAGGAGACAAGCATTGATGATCTGATATGTTTCACGACAGGACATCTACCGTAATTTGCTCTTCTAAACACATATCTGAACGTAAATGAGACATTCAATATATTATCGAACCGGTTATGAAGGTGAGAAAATGACATGAATGATTACAATTAAAATTATAAATGAAGAAAACAACGGCGGAACTCACTCATAAAGAATCCGGATATATTGAAATCCCGCTTAATTTGAAATCATTATAAATTCCCGGCCTAATCCTGTTTATTTGAAAGAAAAATTTCCAGGTTTGTGGTATCTCTGCCCATAATTGACACGACGATCACCAATTCTTTTTTCTCACTCGTCATTCTACAAATTTGTGATATTTCAAACACTGCGCTTTTGTGTTAAATTGTGTAGGAGTAGTAGCTGATGAAAATATCGAGTAATACTGGAAGAATTGATTTACACACTCGATCACCGTTTCGTATTCTATCGATGCTATATAAATGCCACCATACTCGACAAAAGGTGTTTTTTTGTTTGGATATTTGTTACCGCAACTTTGGCGGATAAAGGGCAAAATTTCTTTTACCATGAATATAATTTTTATATAATGTCAAGGACTGATTCTACTAGACCACAAAGCCGATGTCAACTTCTTCAAATCTGAGATACTTAAAGTACTTACTGAAAGTCACAGCTGTAAGACGGTTTGTCATGGCAATATGGTATCTTACTCTACCCGTGAAATAAAGAAAATCTTTACTCATAATTTTTTTTTTAACATTTTCTCATTTGTATCGGTGAAATATTATTTCACCTGCATGTTTCTGTGCTCGATCGAAAATGCAGCGTTGTATATTTAAGATCTTTAAATCTCTGTTAGGTGAATGTAATCAATATTACATAAATGAACAGCGCTAACTAAATACATAGACATTAGCAAATCAAAGAGAATTAAATGGAAAAAACCACAGGAGAAAAAACATAAATGCATTTGTCATGCGCTACCTAGTATTACGCAATATGTTTGATTTAAAGGCAATTAAAACGTTATGGGAAATCTGAAGTAGGCTACCTGACTCTCTTTTACCGCAATAATGATAAAAGTTAGAAACCTTAGTCATATCAGCGTTTGCAGACAGAGTAAATACTCTAACACATTCCCTGAACTCGGTTC
The DNA here is from genome assembly GCA_016161895.1 of Pinna nobilis. Lineage (NCBI taxonomy): Eukaryota > Metazoa > Mollusca > Bivalvia > Pterioida > Pinnidae > Pinna > Pinna nobilis. The sequence continues at coordinate 24,431 of JACSZP010000115.1, forward strand.
CGATGCAAATAGCTCTCATGTAAACAACAATTATTGGGTTTCTTGTGAAATAGGATAAATAGCAATTGACTGATTCCTCTTTCTACTTTTCCCTGTATTTAGTGTACTATATCCTTTAATTATTCATTTTATGTGAATGAAAATATTAAACAAATTCTTCAACGTGTACAAAAGCAAACATATGTGAAGACAAAAGGAAAATCGAAAGAGGTTTCAGGTGTAAAACTGAGAACATGGTATTCTGTTCAGATTATACTAGTAAACATATCACATAAGTGTGTCTACCATTTATTTTATTTTTTGGTAATAAAACAATTTTGTTTGTGTCAAAACCAGTTCCGTTATGGCAGTTGTTGTTCGCTCTGACGGGCGCTTAATCTTCTAAGACAACCTTCGACACAGGCTTTATTTGTTTCAGCCAAAGGACTGAAAATACCTTTTGAAACATCGATCCACCAGTATTTTAAGAGTACTAAAAACCAATGGATTGAATGGATCATCCGAAATTAAGGATACACACCTGTTTTTATACACTATAGGAAGATCTATGTGACATGACTAACTTTGGAAACGTTGTTCTAAAACCATAGGCTTTGTGTGTAAAATATGCCCTAGAGTAATCTTATTGAGCTCAACACACTGTAATATCACCAAACAAGGTACAACGAGATAGGACATAAAGTCTTTTGAACATTTGTTTTGGTTTTGACGCCATACCATTTCAAGATTTTGAATCCATTTATACAATTTCAAATAAAGCTAAAGCTTGCAAGGCCATTAAGGAAAATACTGTGGGATACAAAGGTGGAACCTGATCCCACCTTTGGCGTATCTAGGGGTCGTGTTTGCCCAATTCCTTATTTTCCATTCCTTGTAGGAATTATGAGACCGATCACTGTTCGTTACTTTTACCTTTTCATTAATATATTGCATATAGTGGACTTTGTTTAGGTGTGTGAAGCTTGGATCTGTATAATTTGAATCTCCATGCGCTTTAGACTAAGAATTACAGAAATTTCATCTGCCATGAAAGAACTTGCCAATTTAATATTTTTATTATTACATCACGGAGGTTACTGAAAACTTGAACAATGAACTGTTTCATTGGTGTTCATGTGCGAGCACGTACAGAAGTGGAATATATCTTACATCATGAGTCCATAAGAAGCAAGAACGAAATTGTCTGATTGTACGTATCGAAAACAATGACTGACTGAACTATTAACGTTTATGAAATCATTTAACTACATGGTTCTACAGCATAGACAGATATTTTACAGACAACTTGGTAACGATACTTAGGAAATCATCGGCAGTATTAAAAACGAAGACAAAATAGCGTTGGTAATAGTATGAGAACGGATAGTTTTTTTTTAACTAAAGGGCTCATGACGATTGTGACCGGTCAACAGAGGATGCTTACACCTCCTAGGCAGCTGATCCCACCTCTGGTGTGTCCCGGGGTCTGTGTTTGTCCAACTCTTTATTCTGTCTTCCTATACATGATTATCTCCTATTATATCTCCTATTATGAGATCGATCACTGTTCGTTAAGTTCACCCTTTCATTATATAACCATGTATTGATTGCTACACGAGAGTCGGAAACTTCTTTCGATTAGTTCAAGGCTTTAGATAGACTATCGTACCATTTTGATAATTCAAATCTTTTCGAATGAAACTAGCAATGAATTTAATAAAAATACGTATACTTTGCATTTATCAATGTGTATATGACATATAGGAAATATCTAGGAACGAATGAATAAAGTTCAAAATACGTCCATTAATAACACACGTCTTTTATTTCTATTGTAAGAAAGAAGCAAGAGTGTATACCAATGTCATCGAAATTCAGTTATTCTATTTAGCGGATTATGCAACTTAGAAGTAGTCTCCCTTCGCCTTTTATATATGCCAATTTCTAAAAAAAAATCTTTAAATTTCCAAAGGTTTATGCCTTTGACATTTTACTCAGCCATATGAAGACGACACGACTACCTTTTGTTTTACAAAATATTAAAACAATAAATTATATGGTAGTCTTTTCTCTATCATGTACTCTTTTATAAAATGGCAAACAGGTAAAAATAGTATATTATCATAGCACACTGTCTTTGTATATGATTCGGAGAAAGATTGGTGTCATACTAAGTTACAAGACAATAAAAACACGATCATTTAGGTAGATGATGGCAGTCACCATAAACGTAGCCACATGTAGTGTCCTGGTGGACACCAAGATTAATTCTATCATTCCTCATTTATCATCTAAGACAAAAAATCGAATTGTATCTGCGGAGTAAATTCCCAATGTGTATATGATTTGTTTTCCAGTGCACTGTGGACATTAGCGATAAAAAATAAACGAATTGGAAAAAGAAGTCATCTCCATGAAGCTCGCCATAACCATTAAGCTTAAGTTGAAGTTTAATTCTGTAAGGCGCAAAAAATATTTAAAGTAAGCTAATTGTGTAAGTGTCCGTCATGGCCCGGTGGTTAGCGTGTTCGCTCAATGATTGTCTAATAGTGGATTCAAATCCGCACCGCTCTGCTATTGGTTGGCCCCGTCCTTCAGATCAGACAGCGACACCTGGCGTATTGTGTCGAAGTGGAGTCGGCGGATTAAAGACAGCTCGATGGTAGTAAGTGTCAAGCGTAAACCAAATTTGTCGCCCTTCACTGCAAAAACTATACGACCAACCGACCACCATCTCATGATGCTTTAATAGTATTTAATGGTGCAAAGTTTCATCCCTCACTACGACTGCAAAAAGTTAAAGAGCGGACAGGAATGTCTTTCGGACATAAAAGATGGAAGAACAGGGCGACCATTATTGTGGCGGATCCTGATTTATTGACGACTCATTTTAATGTGATCCTGAATGACTTCGTCACGTATAAAATTCGATAATTATCATCCTCTCCTCTCTTAATTATACAGAAAATCAATAATTTCGTTATGTTCTAATATTATTAAGTATGCTGTAAATAAAATGCGCGGGAAGGGATTACTAATCTGGAAATAGAAGTTACTTTATCAACAATATAAAAGATGAAATAAAGGAAAATACACAGTTGATACGTGTTTTTTTTAATAGATTCGAAATGAGATTTCTTTATATTCATATGTATATGGAGAATGAAATTTTTATCCCTGTACTAGTACGAACTGTGCATTTGTCAAATTAATGCGATCGGTACAGAGTTAAGCAGTGCTATCATTAAGATTTCTAATTAATAATTCTCTATACAGATACATTAATTTTGTTTAATCAAAATCTTTAATCATGCTGTCACAGAGTAGGCCTACATGATGAGTTCATTATTTACAAGTCAATATTTTTATGACATTCCTGTTGGGAATCTGATCCAAATAAATGTCCTTACGTATAGATATAGAAAATGAAATGAAAAAGCAAGATTATTTTATTCAACACTTCTAAGCATTATTCTACTTTATAAATTAATTCCCGGTTCATCGAGAAGTGTCACATATTTAAGACAGCCTACTCTATTATAAGATGAGTGTGGATGTGCCTATTGATTTCACATGTATGAAATAGCAAATGATATGACTGGAGTTTCAAACTATATCATATAGACATAGTACAGCTATCAGTCATCAACATCTCAAAACACTCTCTGCAATATCGGGATCTCCCTGGCCGAATGGTTAGAGCATTTCTCCCAGAAGCATTCGTCTTTTAATGCAATTCATTGCGGGCACGAGTTCGCTGAAACAAAAGTTGATCATATTGGAAAATTTGACAGTTTACTTGCGAAGGATGGAATCGTCTCCTCACGGGTATTTTGCGTTCTCTTTTCCACCAATAACACTGGCTGCCACAGTTTGAATGAAACTGTAGTATACCATTAAAAAACAAACAAACAAAAAACCCCAACAGAAACAAACAAAAACAAAACAAAACAAATCAAAAACAAAAAATAAAACAACAAACATCTGCGCGCTGTTCTTTAGTATTGCTTCAAATGTACGTCGCTCTATATAAAGACATATGCCCCCTTGGAAATTTTTATTTAGTCCTCAAATTCATTTACAAGAATTAAGTCTTTGCTTGTACATGTACAAGATAATATACCAGCTAATTGTCACGTTGTTTTTTTTCTATCGTGCAGTATCTTAACAACGAAGAAAAAAGGAGATAAATCAATTTTATCTATGTCGCTATTATTAAATTTTACAACAGCATATCTCGTATTTATATGGTGAAACTGTTGATGATGGAGAATAAGGCAGAATTCAGAGTGTGGAAAAAGAGGATTACGACAAATATTAGAAAATCTGATGCCAGTGTGTTTGTCATTATCAACACCTTTCAGACGACCGTCACGTTCATAAGATACATTATGGAGTGCAATTTAGACGAAATATGAAAAACTGATAATAAAAAACTCATCAATTCACATATAGTACTTTCGAAGTTTTTATCAGATTAGAAAATACATCACACTCATTTTAAATGATTGAAATGTCTTTTTCAAGCTTTCTACGATGTCTAGTGCTATTGCAGATCAATTATTATTCTAGAATAAAGACCAGAAGTAATAATCGAATTAGCCATAGAAATGATGGTTTTTAATCTGATGTATGCCCAACATGACCGATAAGGAGAGTTTGGGATAAAAAGGAATTAAAAGAAGAGAGAAGAAAGTGAGAGAGTGTTGCGTTAAAAAAAGGTAGACGAAAGAAGAATATTGAAGCATCTTTTCTTTAAAAATGAATTTTACAATGCCATATATATGCGAGTCTTTTGGGTTTTAAACATTCTTTCTAAATTAGGAAGTTTAAGATCTAGGGACGTGGCTATCACTCTTAACTCTTCTCAGTAAATTTAGTCAAAAGAAAAACTACTGGCTTCTTTTACTGATGAGGTCTGGTACGTTGCATTCTCGGTTCATCCTAGATGCCTATCAAGTACTAGAGAGGCTAAGACCTTATAAAGTTATCTAATGACGTATCATGCACCAATACTTCAATAAAGTCAGGATAAACACATGTTTATATTTGGATCCACATACATTTCTATGAATCGCTGGTAATCCGGAAATCTTATCAATAGATGCCTGTGTTTAGGGTAATGCTCAATATTTTATTTGCTTTTTGCAGTACAAATGGATAGACATTTCACTCAAGAGATATCCATTCCAATCTATGGAATTAAAATGTGTCTTCCTTCTAAGCAAATAAAATCTGGACAGCTGTCACATTCCGATACTAATCTTACAACATTTATTTCATCCTGTAAATTGAATGTCCTTATCTAATGGTATTGTGATGTCTTAAGTTACCTTCCATATTAATTGAATAGCATTGCAAAACGTACAACGGAAAACAGACTAAACATAGAAATAATGCGACAGCTCCTGTTATCAGAGACCTTCGTGCAATCGAACCTTAATCAGAATAAAACATTATTTTATCGATATTACTCTGATTTAACCATTCAATGGCCGACTTGAAGGTGTCAGGATTCTTCAGATTCACAGAAGGAATGTACAATAATCTGTTTATTACAATATAATTTCCTCCTGTACTTCACAATAGTTCCATATGTTTAATGTATAGTAATGAATTGGTTGTAAGCCGCTTTAGATTCCGGACTCATTTGGAGTTTATATGGATATTAAAGTTGTAAAAGGTTTTATTGGATTAAAATCCATATAAATGAGATATGTAATTGACTTTCACCATATCGATTTCAAAAGAGTACAGCAAGCATGCAGAGGGTTAAACAGTTCTTCATGACATCTCAGTGACGAAACCATTTGCGGCTCTTGTGATGACATGGAATCACTTTTGTACAAAACAATATATGTTGATGATTTTTTTTAAATCCGATAAAGACAAATATAACGGGTCTTTGACATTTACACTACACATGACTAGGAATCAAGTGCATACTTATTTATACTACCATTAGAGATGATACAGTCTAACCTCTTTTAAGAGACCGTCAAAGGTAAGGAGCAAAAAGGGTCACATATGACAGGTGGTCTCTTAATTCAGATGATTTATAAAGGAAAAGACCATTCTGGGAACCATGAATTTTTGTCACATAAGAAAGGTTTTCCTTTAAGTCAGTGGGTCGCTAAGGCAGGATAGACTATATATTCTGAAATAAATGCTTTTCTTTACCAAAAAAAACCCAGTTACCATGCTAAAAACACGTCTTCACTTAGAGATACTCAAGACTATACACTAGCGCATCTACACACACATTGCTACAGAAACATACAAAAATAGACTCAAATTTGCACACACAAAACTTGTAAACGGCTATAAATGTACAGATCTATAAAAATATAGACATAGACATTCTTTAACAACCGCGTCTCAATTTGGACAATTCTATGTACTGTATCTGTACTTATTATGTTACCTTGATTGTGTTTTGTTAATCCTGTAAATTTCTCTCTTACCACCCCATAAATCGTACAGACAGTCAGGACTATGTTTGTTTGTTTTTGGTTTTTTTTTTATTGTTTTGGGGGGTTTTTTTTTTTTGTTGTTTTTGTTTTTTGGGGTTTTTTTTATTGGTTTTTTTTTGTTTTTGTTTTTTGCTCTTTTTTTCTTTTTTTTTTTCTTTTTTGTTTTTTTTTCTTTACGCCACACTCGGCAACCTTTAAGTTATATGGTGGCGGCGTTTTATTGTGGAGGAGAGAGACCGGTTACAACATACCCAGGAAGAGACCAACGGCCATCTGCAAAGTAAGTGGCATACTTTCTCACATAATCAGTTTAGGTTCCAGCGAGCTTCGAAACCGCGCTGACAAGAGGTGAGAGACCGATTGGTTTAAAACGCAATGCTAAACAATTTGGCACTAGAGACGCCCCGGATTATACCTTTTGAAGATGTATTATATGGAATATAAACACGTATACATAAGTTGAAGATGTATTATATGGAATATAAACACGTACACATAAGTCTATTTTCTTCTTTTTTCTTTTTTTATTATTTTGGAGAAAGCTGCCATTCACGGATATAGTTAGTCATTAATATTCCGGTTTACTATTTCAAGAAACTTCATGATAAAAAAGAAACCGGAGAATATGTCAACAAGTTATTAGTGTTTCCCCCGTGACAAACATTATTGTATTCTATTCCAAAGGATTGAAAACGTGCTACGTCATATTTCATTTCTTTGAAAATGACCGGTTTGTATGTATCGACCCATAAACAATTTCCCTCGTCGTATTCTCAGGAAAACGGGAATGTTCATGGAAGCAGTTGATGGCGCACATGTCACATAAAATGTTCTATTGTTTTGCGGATCCATTTCTGGAAACATTAAGATTAGATATCTTTTTCATTTATAGCATTATCCATTTTATTCTCAATAGGATGAGTATTTTTATACCCCGCACTGGTTTTGATATGAAATGACTATAAGTGTATGAGCTGATATGTTTTTTATTGTTGTCATGCTGTCGTTCCTGAGACAACGCTCTGTATAAGATACAATCCACTCTGAAAATGAAAAAAAAAATTCAATAAGCTATTCACTTTTATTTCTGAAATATAGAAGGACAAAATGCATCTAACGTCGGCAATACACTTTGTGGTGTCGTTTGAGGTAACAATATGTATGGATTAATATGCATCCATTGAATATCTGAGTTACGTTCCGTAATTGCCTTCCCAGGGAGAGATTTCTTTCATATTCAGATCCGGTAAATGCATCAACTCTAAACGAATTTGAGACATTCTATGCTTTTAAAAAACTCAGAGAACATGACTTTTTTAAATATTTGCGGTAGAAATAAAATGCCTGCTTGAAAAAAAAATATCTGGTGTGAAAATTAGTTTGATAGAAACTAGTCGATTGATGTCCATTCTGAGACGACGTGGATCCTGATGATTAATCCAATTTTCTAGCCTTGTCTAATTATCAAAGAAACAAAGTTATCCAAATTCCATTTTGTGGACGGTCTGGATCTTACATGCGTTTATTATTTTTTTTTTTTTGAAAATCTGTGACAATTTTTATTTTGCAGTATATCTTACACTTCAAAGGAACTTCGATTATTCAAAATCCTTTGTGTTCTGAGAAACTTCTAAGAAAAATCTATAAGATTATAAAGGGTTACTGATAAACGTAAAGCTACTCATATGAGGACGTACAACCTAATATTTGAAACAGAAAGGCCAATAGAATTCGAAATAAACAAAAAAAAAACCCTATGGGATATTAAAATATTCAAGTCCTGGCAAGTTTGACCTAACAACGGTCTCAGCGTGGACGACAAATGCAAATCCAAAGACAAGAGCAGAAGGAGTCATCGTCCCCTATTGGCAGGTCAAACTCTTCACCAGTGTTCCAAGGAAATCCTACAAGTTATGTAGGTCTGTCGATATCGATTGTAATACAGTAAAACCAGCTCACCTGTATAAAAAGACCACATGGTCACAAATACCTTTTTTGCCCCCACTAGTACCATTTGTGCACAAATTATCATCTATATAAAGACCATCTTCCTATAATGACATATTTTCTTGTGTCTCTAGTTAGGTATAAATATACAAGTCTAATTGTTTTCTTGATCTTGATTATCAGCGAAAGGTAACTATGAATGGTCCTACTCCAACAACCTTGAGATAATCATGATCTGAACATTGCTAGCGAAAGGTAACTATAAATGGTCCTACTTGGAGTCCAACAAGACATGTGGCCGAGCGTCTAGGCCAGTGTACTCTGAAAACATATTACACTCATCTGAAATGTACAATGGAAAACTTTCTAGTAAGACTGGTCAAACCAGGTGAATGCTTTATTCATCAATAGCACCAAGTTCCTGACGTTAGATGCCTTCAATCTAGGGGAAATTACAAATACTTTACTTAATAATCTAAATCAATAAGTTCAGGCCATATGACAAAAAGACCTCGATTTTTGTGACATTCCATCGGAAATATTGAACTGGACAAGCAGACAATGGAACTTTAACATGAATTTAGATGATTTTGCAATCCCAATCTAAACCCGAGTGGTAAGAGTCTGTTTGTCCAATCCAAGGGTCTCCCGAGGATTGGACATTCAGATTCTTACCATGAAGGTTTAGACTACCTTTTCCACTCAACACATCCATGTTTGATTCTTTTTCTCCTACACTTCAACGACTAGAGTTTATGTACCCACGGAATTTGATATAGTGTTTACGTATTCGAAAGGATGTATGGGTCAGTTTCCTTTTAAGAAGAAAAAGTATAACTGGCTCTTTTTTAGTGTACTATTAATATGAATAATCAAAATTCCATATTTATTTCCATTTACTAATGAGGAAATTTAAATAAAAAGTCATATAGAAACAAATAAAAAAAATTATCCAAGTTTTATGTAAAATATCCATCTTGTACCCCGTAGCCAAGGGATGCAACGTAGAAATTACTTTCGGAATATTTTTATGTTCCCAAAATCTTAAGGTACTATATACATGTATATAT
>JACSZP010000120.1:3974-15829 GCA_016161895.1 Pinna nobilis
GGTACCTCAGTTTTTACTGTCTCTTCTGAAAGACAGGAAGGAGCAACTGTGGAGCGGCGCATCGGAATTGACGAATCCCGGACCCTTTGATTCGAAGTCGAACATGCTAACCACTCGTCCACTGAGGTCCCACATGTATCTGTATAACAACTCCTTCCCTGTAAAGACTGGTGTAGTTGTGTTCTGGAAGGGGTCTTTATGTGCAGGTTTCACTGTATATGCAGATGATATCAAGTTGATGCTGGAGATTCATATCTTATCTAATGATCCAATATATCCAGTGCAAAGGAATTTTAATACTATGCAATGAAGGATCTTGGAGGATGTCCATGGTGAATTCTTGGTTTGGTACAGTCAAACCTGCCTTTACAACACATTGAATCAATGGATTAATTGCCTTATGTTAGCTAAATGTAAGCTTCCCAACTCAGGTTTTTTCCAACACAAATCACCTGAATTAAGAGGCCCTCCAGAATATGCTACCATTTTTGCATCTTTTCTTGGATGGTCTCCTAAAACAGATTGGGACTATAAAACAGCTCTTATTGACTCATCTCATGAACAGAAAACCAGATATGATGTAACTTGGACTTGAACCTATGACCAGAAAATCTTTAAGCATGCACAGCAATCTCAAGCCAAATTCTATCAATAGATCATCACAAAATGTTCATATGTATTGCCCTCAACTCCAGCCAAGAGACCATATCCTGGAGAAATTGGACACAAACATGACTACAATATCTAGATAATGTCACATTTAGTAAAACGATAAATGATTAACAATGCAATAAATCTAATGAAATGAAAATACAAGAAGTAATTCCTCATTGTTCTTGCTATTCCTATGTCAAAATAAGCTAATTGGGATACAATAGATAATTTCATCCCCACATCTGACGCCTCTCCATTACCCATCAATACTGCTTACAGTGATCATAAATGACAAGTAATCAATTTCGCTCTCATCATCAAATATCAGAAATGGACAGATTTGCAATCAAATGCCTCCTTTGGATGCCAAAGACGAATTTCTGCGACAGACAAATCTGAAACTGGATTGAGGTTTTACGATGTGGACCTGAGAGAGAACGAAAGTTTTATATTTAGAGGCCTAACTTTCAATTATAGATTAATCAATTGCACAAAACAGCAGGTGCTTGCCTAAGAAATTAATTTGAATAAATGTCCTATCTCAACAATGCTGAGATAATAAAGTATGTCTCATAAGCACTATGACAGACCATTATACAAAATGAACGGTTTAATATGGATTTTGATCATTAGGGTCTAAAGAACATGTGAACCTCTCCGTGAGTACATGTAGAGCTTTGAAATGCATGTCACTTACAAGCCAAATTTGCAGAGAAACTGGAGATACCAAATGATCATACCATTATAACAAATGATAATTAAAGTATTCATATTTGACTCAAATCTTACTGTAAGAGGTCATAGCTCTGAGGCTAGCATATTCGCCTGCTGATCGTGAAGTCATAGATCTGAATCCACATTGTGGAGGTGGCCGGTTTGTTTCCCATCCTTTAGATGAGAGTCAAAGTTACCTACATTTGTCACTCGATCTCCACCAACCTTGGTGACATTTCCATATAAGTTAAATATTCTTGAGTGGGACATTAAACAACAACAACTGATCTGTGACTATGATATTATAGGATTAGAAACTCTGTAAAGTGTGGACAGTTGCAACCATATCAGAATGTCATTGGTGCATGTATGGTATCCCTAATACTGTGATGCTTAGAGAAAATACAGTCAACTTCACTTATAAGAATGCACCAGGACCCGTAAATTAACTTCGTTATATCAAGAGTTTCGTTAGTTCAGGTTTTATACACATTAGAGGTAAACACATGGGACTAGGGATTTGGAGATTTTATTCGTTATTACCAGAAATTTGTTGTTCCAGACTTCGCTATTCTCTAAGTTCACTGTCCCTATTTTCATGATATACAGTGTAACTACCAGAATATACTGGGCCAGTGATATTAATAGTGTGTACATGTTTTACATTTTTTATCATCCCTATTTTGAAACAAAATAAGACAACATCTTGAACATACAGCATGCTGTTATAAGCTTCATAAAGAACAGCATGCTAAGCTTTGTCAAAACAAATATTACTCTCAGTAAATAGTCTACTTGGAATATTTTGGACAAAGACATTTCTTGGTCATTTAGACAAATCATAAACAAATTTTTAACAAAAACAAGTAGCCATAGCCTACAGTCACGAAGTATACCAAAACAATGTCAGACTGCATGAAATTTCAAATTTATCCACTTCAGTTTTTTTGTGAACCCAAGTACATTCATAATCCAGCAACACAAAACATGGATTGTTTGTTTTTTACCTAAATATATGGCATGTCAAAAGACGGTGCTGAACTATAGATTCAGTTCATGGCTAAAGCCTCTTGAAGACAAAGTTAGGCCTACAAAATTTGTAAATGAGAATTTATTTCCATTTAGAGTCGGAGAATCTACATCTTGTCATACTTGTGTAATGAAGTGAAAAGCAATAATTTGCCAAGCAGGAAACCAAAAATCGTAAAACTTAGTTACAAAAATCCTGTGTCGTCTTAGAATGCTCTTCAGACTGCAGAAAAACAAAATTTGAGAAATATCCCTGTATGAAGTATGTGGTTTCTGTCCTAAATTGTGTGACACAGTGATGAAAGTCACATGACCAATCAAATCGAAAGTCACATGACCAATCAAATTGATCCCAGAAATAAGGTATTGAAATACCATGGTGGTACTACCACACCATACAGGCCTGGGAAGAACATTTTTCTTGTATGAATAGTTCTGTTATCAACATTGAAGACTGTATGAAAAAAATATCCTTCTGCTTTTGGAGGTCCATTTGGACATTACAAAACAAAGGAGTTGGGACCGTTTTGATTCAATCTTGCCAGCTCAAGGTTTGACCATGTACTGTCTCTAATGCTGGTGCTTAGGTGACCACACCTAATGGCACACATGGGAATCACACTGACCGGAAATCATCATTAACCTACCTGTATAAAGGTAAATTTGAGAATAAAAAAAAGTTTAAGTGCAACCTCCTTACAATACATCCCTACCCTTCCCTAATGCCTTGCCTTTTTTACCTTACCAGGAATCATTCTGAGGGAGATCATGGTCAACTGAAGGTTTTCAGATATGCAACATGTGGATGCAAATTCAAGACATGCTTGCAGCAAGTATTAGAACTTTTTTTTATATGTAACCCATGAAACAAAAAATGTTAAATAAAAATTTCATGACAAATTAATTTTTTTTTTTTTTGGCAAATAGCTTGAAACATAATAAACCTGTAACATATCACATACATCAACCAATTTCTAAATTTTATGTTTAACTTTGATGAAGTTGATATATATCAAGTTTGTAACAGGAAATGATGAAAGCATGACATATGACAGAGGCAACATGTACAACATCCCATCTGAAAGTGCTGTTCAAGACTTATAACCAATAAAAACTTTATTTGACCCATGGCAACATTGCAAAACAATAAATTGTAGTAAACAACAATTGCTGCCACATAATATGAGTTGACAGCAACAATGAGATATAACTTTATTTTCATCAGAGGTAATAAAAGGCTCTCTCCATGGGCACAAGAAAGAATCCTGCCATTTGTAATATTTCTCCATCAATTTAGAATTATTGAGGACAGGTCTTCATTCATTAGGTGGACGCTAAACATGACCAGATGAGTAAGTTTCTATACATGCAACATGAGAGAATTTCTTTGATCCTTGGAGAAAATTCAGCTTTATTGCAAAATGAAATTGTTACCATATCTTCTGCTTACCGAGTAATATGATTTGAACAGTGCAGATGTGCATGTAACACATTATTAGAACATACGATAAAATCACTTACTGGTACTATCAAATCCAAAAATTATCTCCATATTTACGATTTTGGCACTATTCCATATTTTGAGGCATAAAAGATATGTGGGAAAAATGTTGGGTTTCTTCTTCTTCTTTTTTTCAATATTGTCAAAATGTTGGTGTGACATTGGTTAGTGATGGGGTGTGTATGTGTTAGGAAAAAGTAACAGCGATAAAGATTATAAAATTTCGTAAATGGTTGGAAACTTGAAATCAAATACATAGTATTACGGTAGCCAATCAGAAGTGATATTACCACCTTTATCGGCATCAATATTTCAACACCCAGAGATCTCCTGTAAGAAATATGTGTACGGTAATAAGTTTGGAAAAAAATGTACACAATATACTCTTGTAAAGTGAGAACCTGAGAGTGGTGTGAACTGACCACAGGTAGATAATGCGCTCTTGGACACATATTACGTCACCTGTGTGAACATGTCACAGATAAATGCTTCGAAGTATTGAGTATGTCATCACCTGTCGATAATGATCAAGACACATTAGGTTTTCTCAGTTTTTCCCAAATGACCTCTTTTATTTTCTCTTTCTGTTTCTTTTGCTCTATTACTTAGATACACAAAATCATTTAAAAATTTACAAAAGCATGGCTTTGGACTAACATCAAAGTTTTTCTATATGTATGTTTCAAGATATTATAAACCCCTGGATGTCTTCTAACCCGTTCTAAGGAACTATCCAAAGGAGAATACAAAAATGGTCACATGACAGGTACATGGTCCCTGACTTCAGGTGACCCAGTTTTTGATAGAATTGTTGTTATTGTAAGATATTTCTGTGTGATCAACAGGTAAACCATAGGCTTGTCTTTGCATTTCCCGACACTTTTTAATAAGAAGCAGCATAAAAGGAGCAACACTGACATACCACTATATACATGTATGTCTGTCATTGTCATTTGGAATTAGAGCAGAAGTTTTAAACCAAACAACTATTGCAAGGTCAAAGTTCAAGGTCACAAGGTATCAAAATGTAGTACTTGATATGGTGAAGGTACATGTATATATATAATATGAAAGCTGAGACTGTCCCTTAAGCATATACTGTAAGAGAAATCTGCTTTCAGATCCTCTTAACAAGACAAACAAACAAACAGGGTGATTTATCCTATATACCCTGAAAACCTTGTGAGGGGTGATGTGACCTTAACCTTGAAGATATGACCTAGGTTTAGGTTCATGGCACACTCTTAGGTACTGGTCAATAATTCTTTGATTAAAATACATGTAATCCAAAATCCATTCAGGTGGTAAAAAGTTACAGCCTAGACAAAAGATTTGTCCTTCTTATGTACTGTGACCTTAACAGTATGACCTACAGGTAACTTCAAGGTCATGATGCATTCATTCTATGAAATATATCATTCAAATCCATGCAGGGAATAAAAAGTTATGGCCCAGACAAAAATTTACCCATTGTATGTACTGTGACCTTGACCTTGAAGGTGTAACCTAGGTTCAAAGTCATTACACACCCTTAAGTACAGGTCAACAATTCTAAGAAATATTCAAGTCCATGCTGTTTGCTACGAAGTTATGGCCTGAACAATTTACAGCAGACAGACGCCAGACGAACAATGTAACAACATTGATACGTCATTGTGTTTTCCTTGGTAGGCCTATAGGCCTAGTGCAACACATGTACTTCCTACCTTTTCGGTAGATATAATTTCAGGTCTATGATCTTTCGGTCCTTTCGGGGTTTTTAAATGACCTGCATATATCAAAAGCTTTCTGTATTTTCTTCATCAGTTATTGATTATCATTGTCAGAAATATCTTTTAATTGCATCACCGTGTTCAGCCAATGTTTTGTCATGCAGTTCTACTTTCATTTTCACATTTAATAGCTGTTGGAAATCTCCTTGAAGTCTCATGTGGATTAAAAATAAAGCTGGGGAATCCCTCTGAGTATGTAAGTTAAATTCGGACAACTTTTGGCGCACTTGAAGGACAGGCAGTCTCCAAAGTGTAGTAACTGGGATAAAAGAATATACAATGTAAATGAGAGGTTTTGGTGCTATAGATTCTAGTATTATATGATTGCAAGCCTACACTCAACAAATACATGTGGCATAATTTAAACCTTTTAACTTGGTTTCTTGCTCATGAAATAATTGTATTGCAATGCAGTAATTTTTTCTAACACAAAAGCTGAATAGGCCTGTTGTTAAAAGTAAGTTTTAGGTTAATCACTCGGAGATCACTTATCAAGTTAAAATATCTGTAGTGAAACTAACAATGTCGGGAAAGGGGGAAAAGCGTGGTCCTAAGCCTAGATTGACAGATTCAGCCAAGAAACTACATAGACAAGAGTGTAACGCCAAACTGAACAGAAGCAAAATATACATTGGAGATCAGTTTGACCGATGGATTGCATTACGTCAGAAGTTAAATGTTAAAACAAATGTCGATTTGGCAAGGACACTAATGGACAGGTAACTTTCATTACACTATTATTTATTTTAGTATGTTGTACAACAAATTACAAAAGAACAATGTTAGGTGACGAACAATTAAATGAACTAAAATGATAAGAAAATCAAAATGTCAAATCGTACAGGTGGCTGTGCTTACCTATACCTATATTTGGAGTGCTCTGATTAGTAGAATCATCATACAGGTATAATGATGTTTGCATAAGTTTCAAATTCTATGAAAGGCATCATACCAGTAGTGTACAGAACAGGGAAATGTGCAGGGATGTCAGTGTCTAAATGCAAAAATGTTGTGCAAATTATATTGTTGAAATTTCTATCTATGCATCATGCATGGATCCAGGATTATTGACCAATGGTGGTATACATTTTGCAAATTTCAGGGGGAGGGGTCTGGACCCCCCCCCCCTCTCGATCTGCACATGTGAATGATGATAGACATAATGACAGATATATACATACACACATGACTGTCATTCATATGCATTTACCATAAACTTGAAAATTCTATTTACTACTATATGAAGTGCATTAAGGGATCCCTTGACAACTTTGATATTATCATATACAGTCGAATCTTGAAAACTCGAACGTCGATCTCTTGAAGTTCTTGATCTCTCGAAGTAGAGCTAAGGACCCGATTTTTTCTTTTAAAGATTAAGCAAATTTTGTCTCGATCTTTCGAACATTGACGAAGAAATTTTCGATCACTCGAATAAATTTCATAGTTTAAGAAAGCTTAAAAATACCTGTGAAATATCAACTCGATCTTTTGAAATGCGATTTTTGGCAGATATTGTAGTTACCTCATGTTTATTTAGTAATCAAGATGACGACAGTGTTAAATTATTTCAGTATATTTACCGAAATGATGAGTGATGAGAACAGTGATCAGAAAAGGGAGTGAATAACAGGGGTTTGGGTCGACGAGATTCAGTATTTAGCTGGAGAGATATCTTATTTTTGAAAACTCATAGTCTCGAAAACTCGAAGTATATTGGCGGTCCCGAGCACTTCTAGTTTTCGAGAGTCAACTGTATATATTACTGTTACTAGCAAAATCACCATTTATGGCTATTGCTAGCCTTAAAGACCTACCTGTGCATGTAGTTAGACTTCAGAGTCAATTGCAAGTGATAAATTCAGTGAGACACATTGAAGAAAATCATATTGTGATCATGCAGAGATGGAAAACAATTTGAGATCTGATGTTCAAACCACTTTAAGGCCAATAAGCAGAAATGTCAACTTGTAAATGACATATTTTCATTAAAGGTATTGCTTGCATTTGTGTCAAATCACCAAGTATATATTTTGCAATTTATTTTTTGCAGCTATGAGAAAAATGTATTCCTGCATGTAGTGGTAGTTGACAGGGACTATGGAAATAATAAAGAGGACATTTTTAAAGCCAACACTAAAACTCGGTGTAGATTCCATCCTTTTGAATCATCAGTACCAGGTCCATCAAGAAAACATAAAGATAATCTGCAAGGAAAGGAATTAGACACCACAAAATATCCACATGACGACAATGACAGCAAAATGCAGTGAGTGAAAGTTCCTCTTTTGTTGTGTGTTTCCTCCCTCCCTATAATCAGAGATTCAGGGGCATACAGCTATTATTACAGCCACTTGTGCTGAGTCTACCTTTCTATTCATTTTGTCCATAAATTTTTTTACCATGGCCAAACTTTTTAACAGATTTTGATGGGGATTTCATGTTTCACACAGGTACCGGTGTGTTTCCAAACATTTTAGATGTTTCCAAACATTTGATGCCATATGTTTTAACCTGGTGGTCTTGACCCTGATCTTTTATCTACTTTCTAAACCCTTGCTGTTGTATGGAGGCAATGTCTTATTTCCAATTTGGGACATATGTGATATGAATGGTGCCATATGTGGAGCAGGAGTTCCTTTTTCCTTTCTGAGCACCTGAACCAATTCCTGGTTTATGTAGCAGGCTCGCATTTCTCTATCTTTTATTTCATGTGTTGTTCACTTGTATGGACTATTATTTGTACATGTAGTATTTTCTCTTTTGTTTTGGCCATGGTGTTGTCTGTCGTTCAATTAATGATTTTTGAGTGCCCTCTTGGTATCTATAGCTTCCGTCCTTCAAACTTGCCTTATAGGCCACCTTTGTATAAAGAACACCAGACTATGATGGCTACCTTACAATATTACATTATTAGTTAAGTTGTTGTTGTTCTTGCGTTGTTGTTTAACGTCCCACTCAAGAATATTTNNGTTCTTTAACGTGCCAACACCTACTGTGACACTGGACCTCAGTTTTACTGTCTCATCCGAAGACAGGGACAGCCAACCGCGGAGTTGCGCTGCGGAAATCGAACCCCGGACCCCTCAGCTTGAAGTTGAACAAGCTAACCACTCGGCCACGAAAGCCCCACATTATTAGTTAAGAAATACATGAAGTCATATTTGAACCTCTATATAAAGGTCATCTGTTTATACAAGCAATCAAAAGCCACATTTGCCTGTTTCCTAAATGGGTGTAACTTCAGGTCTCTTCAGACAGGTTTAACTCTACATGTACAAACAACTTAAATTGCAACAACACAAATAAGGCAATCAGTAAACTGTTGTATGCTCCCCCTCTACCAACTTTAATATAGGCCTACTTAAAAATTGGGAATGACCTTGGCCTTTGACCTTGGATCAAGGTCAGTGAGCACCTGTTTATCATGAGTAGCATTTCTGTGAATTATGAACCAAGTCAGTCAATACTGGTAGATGTGGGCAAAATGATATTTTAAGTCTTAAGTGAAGAATGACCTTGACCTTTGACCATGAGACAAGGTGGGCTGCAAGCCTGGGTCATGGGGATTATATTTGGTAAGTATAACCTAAATACATTGGACGGTTAAGGGGGTATGGCTCTGGATGGACACAGGAACAGATAGACAACACAGTGATTATAGACTCCCCCAAAGTTTTTTGGGGAGCATAAAAATTCAGTTCCAAAATATTCTGGAATGAAAATGCAGAATGGTGCATTTCTGTACATTTGGAAGATTCCATGTTCAATATCAGGGGTAATTAAAAGTAGGTACATGGCATTCAGGTCAGTACTTACACTAATCAAACAATGGCGTACTAAGTATGATGGACCTACATGTACATGATATCTGTTACATTCAGACAATACAGATGACTGTGAAATGTTTGATAACAACAACTCTGTGTATTAACTCTGTTATCCTTTACAAGTTGTATCAGTAATAGGTATCTACCTAATTAACTTAATGACATACTTACACTAAACATGTGTACTGTGTCATGGGGTCTGATAGGTTATACAGTGCCTTTATCTGGTACTTGGTTTACAATTATGTCAGGTATCAAAAGATAGAATGCTAGTGTTCTGAGTATGTAATTAACTAATGTACAGTAGAACCTTACTTTAGAGACCACTCCTAGCTACCACTAGGAGCATGTGATCTTTCCAGACCGATAGTCTCTCACACGAGACATTTGGAGTTTCAGACCATAAAGGCCTTTTGCATGTGAAATGGTAAATTGTTACATCAAATAAGAGGGGCTGCCACAGCCTAGAGGTTAGCATATTCACCTTCTAACCATGAGGATATGGGTTCAAATCTGCAGTTGCAGACAAAAAAATCAAGGCCCTGTGTCAAACTAGGTATCAGTACGACTAAAGAATCCTCCCTGTTCTGCAGCAATGATTGTGGTGCACAGGTCAAATTTGTTGCCCATCATGAGCACACAGTGACATTTCCATATAAGTAAAAGATTCTTAAGTGGGATGTTAAACAACAAAACAACTATCCAACCAAATTAGAATCAACCAAAACAGAGGTATGATCCAGAGGTGAGAGGCTTTTGATTTAAAGCATAATGAACTGGCCCTATTTGGTCAAGGAAGGTCCCAAGTTTGTAAGTTGTTATTGTTGTTTAGAGTCCCATTATAGAATCTTTCACTAATGTAAAAACAGAGGCATCACTGTAGTCTGTTGAAGCACTGCAAATTTGGCACATGCAACCATTGAGCAGTGAACGTTCATTAATGTGTCGACACCCACTGTAACATGGGACCTCAGTTTTCCAGATACATGCTTGTAAGAGTTCATTGTTGAGTGTGATGTGTCTGTTCAATCTTATCAATTCATTTTCTTTTTTAAATTCTACACAGAATTAGAATTTGCCAAAGGATTATTATCGCTGTCCTGTTCACTTTTTTGTTCTTTTCATTTTCCGAATTAAATCCAAATGTACCGTGAGTTCAAAACCCAACAGGTAAAACACCGGTAATTGAAATCCACCATGCATGTGTTAAAACACTGTCAAGTAAGAAAAGGAATTAGAAACTTGATAAGATAATAGATAAAGGGGTATTACATGTCTCCAAAATAAAGATGACGACAGAGTGACAAATTTATCTGAACCATCCATGTTGAAAGATCAGTGATATAGGATACAATCTGAGTCTTGTGTTGGTCTGTAAAAGGAGACTTAGAGTCGTTGGCACAAAAGTTGTTGTTTGTCATAACACTGGACATACTTTAATTACCCTCAAGCTTCTGTTCTTAAGAGGAATGAACTGCAATATTTGTGGACAAACAGGAAGAAGACAGTATTGACCAACTGCTTTGTTAAAACTGGTTTCGTTGTTTTATCGGCAATTGAACTCGTTTATTATATATTTCTATTATATTTTTACCACATCTCATCTTTATATTTTTAGACAGGATATTACATGTATGTAAGCATATAAAATAAAATGAGACTAAATTAAAAGAAAAAAAAGACTAGAAATCTTTACAAAAATTAATTTCAATAATAAATTAGATAGTACATGTACCCATAATTGATAAATCTCAAAGTTTCACTTTCCTCACATAAAAAAATATATATAATTTAATGTTCTCTACATTTATTTTCTATATCATCGTTTCTTTTAACGTGATAACCTACATATTGACTTCATTACTATATATTATTATTCATTAATGTTTCTAACATGACTGATAGAAACTTCTGGACCTCCATGTTGAAATGGTTGGAACATTGCGCTAAAAACCATTGTCTCTCATCAAAGTGTTTCAAGCCTTGCTGAAACCCATGTTGATTATGTGATAAAATTTACCAGGTAACTTGAAGAAGGCCGTGGTCTCTTCTCGAGTTCATTTGTAACCAGGTTCTCTCCTCCACCAACAACAACTGACTGCCACTATATGACCAAGAAATTGTAGTGTGGGATATAAAACAATCAAAAAGTAAACAAACAGTAACTTCCATTATCCTTCCATAAGACTAGTACAATCTATTGGGCCAGGAGAACTTAACATCATTTACATGTAGTTTGCCCTATCAACAGAAAGTTGTTATTGATCTGTGATACATATAGACTGCTCGCCTTCAGATCAATAGGTCATGAGTTCGAATCTCTGTATAGATAGCTAGCTTTTCCTGTCCTTCGGT
>JACSZP010000123.1:8943-23023 GCA_016161895.1 Pinna nobilis
TTTTTTGGCTGTTTATTTCATATTTTCTTGCGTTTGTTAATGAAAAATTAAGATATATGAACAAAAGCATCGTTAGTTCAGTTATTTCTCTTTGAAGTTCACAACTATTGTAACAATTGTTACAACATACACAGAGTTATTACTGAATATGAAAAATAGGATCATTGCTCTTTGCAAGACTTGACAATGCTTTTCACACAACTGACATACAATTTGGAAATAATTCTAAAAAAAAAATCGAAATCTGAAAATGACACTACAAACAAACTAATTATTCAGCCATTTTCGGACATGCATTATGACGCTAATTAGAGATAAAACTTTAATCGGACTCGGGGATATTTTAACATCTTCCGGCGCAACCGGTTTTTATCATGAGAATTTTTCACGACATATACACAATATTCCATTTAATGTTTCGGCAGTTACTAATACATCGTTGTTGAATACTCAACTCACGAACCTAAAATTGTAGTGGCTAATCCTAAAGACATAGTAACTCAGCTGCCCAAGCCGAGTCTCGAACCCGCGAACTCATGATCTGAAGACGAGATATCTTGCAGAGCCAAGAGCCATCAACAGGCTAATTCTAAACAATATGTCCATTCTATTTCTCAACACGGGTAACGACGACTGTCCTTACGATAGGTCAAACTCATGGTGACATGGATGTTTATGTAAAGGACTAGAGTCATTAAACACCTCAATTTATCATGTAATTTATTAAAAAAAAGAATTATGGTAGCTGCCAATCTCACCTTCGATCAACCTTACTAAATATGTATCTGAATCAAATTTGGGAAACACACCGTGCAGAATTATAAATTTTAAACTGCATACGATATCATTAGATATTCCAGTATTTTTTTTTTTCAAAATCAATATACATGTACATGCATATGTATATCAGATAATTCAGATTTGTATGTAAAACAGTTATGTGCTAATAGCGACTAGGTCTATATCGGATAATTAAAACTTTATGTGGTCCAATGTGGACTTGCCGGTTCAGTCCAAGAACAAACAGAAAGAGTTCGAGAATGAAATACACGTACACGGGACAGAAGATATTTTTTCAGCAAGTAGCATGCGTCTAATCTTAAATGCATTCGTATTTGTAAAGTCGTACGGAATACAGAAAAAAAACATCGTACGCAGGGGGCGATTTTCCCCTACATACGACACTAACGGCAATAGAGCGGTTGCAGTTTGCGAATGTGCCGCTATCTACTGTGACATATGACCTCCGATATTAATGTCTCAACCGCGATATAGAAAAGACAGTCGCTGCTGTTGAGCGGTCTTGAATCCAGAAACTCATTATCTGATGGCGAACAGGCTAGCATTCAAGATTCAAAATAACTCCCAAAAAATTAACAAGGACTGAGACCAAGGGCTATACTACCCATTAAAGTGATCCCAAGAATAACAAAAACACTTCTTGGAAGTTTTCAGAATCAACGTTCCTCGTAGTTCAAAAAGCTGAAAATGTCAAATCTGGGTTTTTTTGTTTTGTTTTTTGTTGTTAGCTCACATTATGCTTAACTCCAAATCTGATATTAGAAACCAATACCTATGTCGAAAATCTTTCTACGTATTCTTATTACTTACAGCGCTTTGCCAACATTTCTTCCATAACCATAGTGAACTTATAATATCATGAATCGCACACTTGAAACTATCAGTTCTTCCGGGTGCTCTCCTGAGAGATAACGTGTAAGTGGTCGGCAAGAGGAAGTTCATGCTACTTAAGTAAAATTTTAAAATATTATCAGGAAAATTTACTTCCCTTCACGAGAACTTTATTCCCTGTTATTTGGGTATTTCCCCGTTACAACTACTTGCCACTCCTTCCATTAGTACAAATTCAATCTAAGTTGTAAAATTAAGAATTTTTACATCACTAGTTTCAATCTAGTTCCCGATCAATATTTTGTATTTACAGTTAAATTCATAAAACATAATTGTCATTTTACAATGAATAAAAATGCGTGTCATTTGCTTGTTCAATACACTTCTTATCCTCAATTTGTTATATAAACATCCTTGTTAATGAATTAATAATGAATTCAAAACATTTTAATATTTCCTTCATTAGTTTTTTTTCATATTTGTTTACATTTTACTTTTTCATAGTAACGCTTACGGGAAGATGTCTGTCACAAAAAGAGAGTCATTGTGGCCTCGCAGGAAGGCGTTCATCTTTAGACCGTGTGTTAAAACCTCTGAGAAGGCGGCTGGTTTTTGGGATGGAGTCTGGGTGGACTTTGAAAGAGACAGAATAAACCAAGGTCTCATCACAGTGTATACTGGCTCTGCTCAAGGACCCAAAACTCGGCGATGTCTCCATATAAGATTCTTAAGTAGTATTTACAACATAACAAAAAGAAGACCAAAAACAACAACAACAACAACATCAATCATCGTATTTATGGTAATGATGACAAGATGTATATTTTGAGAATACTGCGTAGAAGTATATCTGTTGACCTTGTTCTCAGTAACCTCACCTGTTAGTCTGTTACATACCTTAATACTACCTTAAACAATAATAGGTATACTGTTACAATAATTACTTCCGGTTTACCCGATCTGTTTTGTTCCTGTGATTCTGATAGTGTTCTTTACACGCATGGGTAATATTACAGTACATGCACGTTTAACTATATACCAAAAGGACATCTCTATAGCGCTTGATATAAACTTTGATTTTGATGACGTATTATATTGTACACTTTCAAGAATGTATATTTGGAAATATCTATTGTCTGATCTGTATCTCAGTCCGCACATACCATACACAATCACATGTGGAGAGAGAGAGAGAGAGAGAGAGAGAGAGAGAGAGAGAGAGAGATTTGCAAACGTTCTTAATGTTGAGTACCTCATTCCTACCAACTAGTAATGTTATACTGAACGTCAAAGTACAGTCCAGCCTGCCTTAACGACTCACTGAATTAAATGAACACCTGTCTTATGTGACCTAAATGTGTGATACAGAATATTGCTTTTTCCTATATAAATCACCTGAATTAGGAGATTACTTGTCATATGTGACCCTTTTTGATATTTCTCTTGAACAGTCTCTTAAATCAGGTTAATCTGTACTTCTTGAATTTTCCTGATTAAATCAAACACTAAAAACTGGTTTTCTTATATACAATAAGGCAATTGACAACTTACGCTTTGCTTTTGGAATATTCAAACAGACTTTCTTGTTGGACGGCTCACCACTGTCAGAGAACAGAGAGGACGAATCAGATAGTGCTGGTGATACAGAGCTCCGATGGACATCTGAAAATATACAGAAATACAATGTCTGAAAATATACAGAAATACAACGTCTGAAAATATACAGAAATACAACGTCTGAAAATAAACAGAAACACAACGTCTGGAAAATATACAGAAATACAACGTCTGAAAATATACAGAAATACAATGTCTGAATATATACAGAAATACAACGACTGAAAATATACAGAAAAACAACTTCTGAAAATATACAGAAATACAACGCCTGAAAATATACAGAAATACAGCAAATCTGAAAATATAAAGAAAGTGTCTGAAAGTATACAGATATACAACAAGTCTGAAAATACATTTGTACATAGAAATATCACAAGTATGGAATTATACCGATATTCATTGAAATTACAAATATGAAAATATTCAGAAATATACCGAAGCACAACCATGTACAGAAATACATCAAGTTTGAATAGCTATAGAAATACAACCTGAGCGATATACAAAGTACAGCCTGCCTTGCGTAAACAACAAAATAATCAGTCTAAAAAAATATACAGAATTAAAATCTGTCTTAAAATACACAATTACAACCAGTCTAAAATACAATGAATGAGCAGTCTGACACGAAAGATATTGAAAAGGGCACAACAGTAAAATGAATGGACATAACCATGTATATTCCGTATTCAAAATTCATGAATGAAACATACAAAACCTGGATAATCAAACAGAATGGAAACTAAAGATAATCTTCATAAGAACGAAAGTTAATTTCGGAAAGGGGTGAGAGCAGGTGCCCTTGAGTTAGCAATGCTTGCTTGCTAGCATCACATACTCAAATAGGGTCAAATATAAGACAAAGATGTTTAGTCGAAATAATAGAAAGTATTAAAATGCCACCCTTGTGTAAAGCGATTATGTAGATAAAGACCACTTTCAAATTGGGTTTGGTTAAGACTTTATTACAGTCAGGTATCTTAAATGTGCAACATGGTAGCTGTAGAAGACGATAAAAGTAGAAAGCATTTACATGTATTAGAAATACAATTTGGAGGCCTGAAATATATAGGTTGAGACATATGCAAATATGTCAAGTTGTTAATACCATGTCACCAATGTGACACATGCATACAGTGTATCTGAAATACACACGTTCAAACCATGCACATTGTATATGTAAATGTGAAACAAATACATATGTGTCTGACTAGAACAAGTACCACCACAGAACATTTGATATTGTAAAACAAATACATGTACAATGTACATATGTATCTTACTAGAACAAGTGCCATCACAGAACATCTGATCCTATGCATGGAAATATCAAAGGCAAAATTCCGAACGAAAGTTCATTGTTGATTTAAAAACTTTTCAAAGAATAATTAATGATTTTCAATGGCGATAAAAGTACATTTATTTGAGAATATTCAAAAAGCAAAACCACTTGCAACTTTTCTAATAAAAATACACTTGAAAATGGACGTGCATTATTCGCAAATTCGCGTTTGTATAAATAATGGCATATATTTACTTATGAGTCATTATTCAAGTATGATGGTGACAGTTTCATTTTGCTGTCAGAAAATATTCCGTCGGTAGATGGCGCCAGCTACATAAGTAGACATAGTGCAGTTCTCGTAAACTTAAAAACAACAAATGTCAGGGCAGATATATTAGGACTCACTATCAACAAATAATACTTTCCATCACCATATCGTATTCGAATATCCACGCTTTTTTCTTTTGCATTGTATTAGGTAACTTGAAATGCAAGCAAAAATGAATAGTAGAATAAATAATTAGAAGTGAAACATGCCGATATTTCTCATGCAATATTGCACAAGAATATTGTAAAACATAATGAAATGTCACACTTGAGTATCCTCCAATCTGTTATAACGTGTTTATGAATTCAAAGACTTCATGGACGAGACGGTTAAATCAATCTAACAAATATCTCCGTTTGCATTCAAATTCCAGGTTAATTTATTTCTGGATGTATACAGTTCTTTTCCACTGTGGTTCCCTTTACAACTCGATTTCGATCCGTTGACAAGTTATGTGTACATGTAATAGTACTTTAGTGATGAAATCGTTCATGTCACCCAGATTCAAACACTATAATCAGAGGCAAGGGTCGTTACCGTAATACGCGATAGAGTGCTGTGTTATTCAGAACTTGGGGGTCACTGGTTCGATCTCCGGCAGAGGAGGTTGGATTTTCCTATCCTTCGGGATGAGACATAATTAAAGAACTGCGGCCCGGTGTTGCGTTGGGTATCGACGCATTAATGATTCCTCACTGCTCCTAAGTTTCCAGCAAATCTGGGTCAATTTGTAAATCCCTTACCGAGAGTCTGTGACGTCACCATATGAGTGAAAGATTCTTAGACAGGACATTAAACTACAACAACATAAACATAACAGTATCGTGCAGAATAAACTTAAGTAACTGTGAATCATAATATTTACAAAAAGTTTTGATTACTCTATTTCCAAACCTCTGACATGCAGGCAATGGTAGGTCAAAGGATATATTTCCCGCTTATCTATGCCAAGATATTGGATTAGCAATGCAGGTTTTTTTTCAAAATCACATCATTTCATGATAAAAATCTGTTTAAA
The DNA here is from genome assembly GCA_016161895.1 of Pinna nobilis. Taxonomy (NCBI): domain Eukaryota; kingdom Metazoa; phylum Mollusca; class Bivalvia; order Pterioida; family Pinnidae; genus Pinna; species Pinna nobilis. The sequence continues at coordinate 14,827 of JACSZP010000123.1, forward strand.
AAACTGAAATTCATATCAGTGTTTCGCAAAGTACCCTGCACTCTAAAAAATACTATAATGCCATCACACAAGTGGAACGCACTAGAAACAACATACAGAAAATACTTCCTTGTGTAGCTTAAACTTCCGTCTCGCGGAATTCTATATTTACTTCAATACAGTACGTTGACATCAATTAAATTCATGTACATGTGTATATATTCATCACATTTTTCCTTTTGTATTCTATCTGACTTGCAGTAAGCAGACGTATCGTGGGTTCCAGTGCTATTAAATTTCATAAGCTGTCTCAATGCCATCGACTTTCTAATAATAATAATCCAACTTTGTTTTCTCTTTTGATGGAAAAACATCACAAATACAAATAAAATTTACCCTTATCATCCAAATCTTATAAATCCACGAAGAAACTCCAAAATGAATCACCACACAGTCAACTACGCAGTGCCTCTTGCGTTGTCATCGCTTGAAAGTAAGACACAAAACTCAAAAGAGAAATGTTTTGGTAAACTGAAGATATCAATGCCTGACCCGACGCGCACGAAATGCACTTGATACGCTGTAGTCGTCTTTGTATATTTTACATACATCCACGAGACATCTGTTTGATATTTAGGACATTCCTCAAATAGCAATTGAAGGAGGTCGCAATAAAGTTCCTTAGCAGACGGCTACGGAAGCTCAGTGCTGTGGACCGAATAAGATGCAAGCTGTAACAGCGAAATCAAGATGTCATGAAATTCTCCACTTCAGACAGCCGTGTCTCGGGACGGAAAAGTCGCATATGGCCATCAGGAGTCATGATATAAACCGGAAAAGTCGCATATGGCCATCAGGAGTCATGATATAAACAGAGGAATTGAGACAAAATTTGACCGGACAGGTCTTTGACCCTCTGGCTCCATCCTGAACTTTGAACTTTTTCTCCGAATAATGGGATCCTTCGCTTCCCCTAACAATTTTATAGAGATGCATGAAATATTCTATAATGACAACAGACTTCAAAATACCAATAGAGATTTCATTCGCCAATACTTTGATTCTTTCCATATCAGTGTCATGTTGTTTGACGTTCCAAATTCTCAGCACTTAAAAAGTATATACATGTACATGTATATGAATTTATGAAATATTAAGAATAGTAACGTGCAGTGAATTCTGAAGTAAACTTTGAAAATTCTAACAAATTTAAAAAGAATAGTACATGTACTGAAAAATGCAAAGTACGTGCACATGTAAAGCTTAATAGATACCCAAATTATCGAGGGATGACGTCCAAAATATTACCAATATCTATTTTTTATCTTGTTGGGTTATCGGTCGCACCGAACGAACTGTAATACAAACTTGCAGCTATAAAATTCAAACAAATCTTTTTTTTTTATTCGAGCTTTAACGAAATGGTTGGGGAAAAGAGAACTCATCAAAACAAACGGTGCGTAAAACACAAAAGGGCGTAACCTGTACTGCTGTGCACTAAAGCAGCGATTGACCTGGATTATGGTCGTACACTTTACTCGTATGGTCTCGTTATTGTAGATGCGATGAATAGCGTTGCACTCACGAATCTTTCACTCATATGGAGACGTGTTTAAGTGACGAGCTTGAAAATTGAGTCTTTGCTTGGCACTGAAGGCCATTATGCGATGAAAGGATGTGCCGAAACCTTTTGTGACATCGGACATCGGGTTTTGTTGTCTAAACAGGAAGAACAGAAAAGTCAGTCGTCTTGCCGAAACTCGAGCCTGGGGCCCTATTGTCTGAAGCCAAATACACCAATGGCGAACCTTGGAGGCCCTTTGTATGGCCTTGTCACCAGCGACTAAAAGTGCATCAATTTCATAAATGGTGTTATGGTTTCTTAAGACAACTTTTATTCGGGTTAAGACAAACTGCATATACATGTATGTTCAAGCAGAGGAGCATTGATTGACAACAAACTCCCCCTTTAGGCATGATATCGAATCTTTCGGACTCGAGAATCAAATGGGAAAAAAAACCTCTGAAAGGTATTTTACTTCACAACATAGTTACGAGAAAGAGAGAGAGGGAGTAATGAAATCATACCAACCTTCCATCCTACGATGAACCACTCCTTTAAAGCTAGTAAACTTTCAGATTCCTAAAAATAAATAAAGATATATACACTTTAGTATGCGACTGAATAGAGTGACAAATTAACCCCTCGTGACTAAAACAAACGTAGAGAGCACTTCCTTTTTCCGTAAGGAAGTTTTTCAGTTTCCCTAGTTCAAACTTGCCTACACATTTGATGACCTAATTTAACAGTTATTCAATTATCGAAACGCCCATGGAATATATGCAAAATTTGCATCTCTATCTGGTAAATATTATTAAAACCGTTAAGTGTTAGGTGGGGGCAGAATGGCAAAATCTTAGTTAAGGTATGACGCTGACCACGGTATGCTCCGTATTTTATGTAAAGTAGAATACCTCCGTGTCAAAGGGTACTGTCAATAGGGATCACCTTAGTAATTATCGTGATTTAACGTTCCTTATAACTAAAAATAGTTATAAATCCTTATAAATAACCTTTTACCGTTCACGACTACTACCGAACTTGAAATCTATCGGATTCGAAATGTAGTGGCACGACGGGTGCCACGCGTGGAGCAGGATTTGCTTACCCTTTCGGAACACGTGAACTCACCCCCGGATATTAGTGGGGGTTCTTATTACTATATTTTTAGTTATAAGTATAACTTTGTGTATTGCCGTTTGAAGTGATGTCTCTTTTTGTTTTGCTACGGTACTGTCTGTCGTTGATTTACTGAATTTTGAATGTCCCTTGGTATCTTCTACTTCCTAATTTATATAAAGACCATGCACATGTCTTTGAAGGCAACTCTTGTCTGCTCTCTTAAATGACATTCTGGACAAGTTTGACTGTATAATGTAACATCGACATAGGGATTTCGCCCGGAAGGTGAACCATCCAGATGCTTGGCTTCCTAATTAACGATTCTTCACTGTATAGGTCATCATTTGGAGTCCTTCGACGACATCAGGCGTCGCCTCCAAAGTCATTAGTGGCCAGTGGCCGATTCTCGAGTGGGGCGCTAAACGACAGCATGACAGCTATCTTAATGGAATATAGACCCTCTCAGGAGTAAAGAGGATTCGAACTTCTCGGCTACCAACTGCTGTGTGACTTCTTGTTATACAGCGGGAACTCTAAGACAGTTTCTTTAGTTCAGGTCGAACTCAATACGTAAAAAAAGAACTGATCTATCAGATTAGAGATGTCATGTTCTAACTTTTGAATTTACCAGGTGGGTGGAGTTGTCATGTTCTAACTTTTGTATTGACCACCCGCCTGGTAAATTCAAAAGTTAGAACATGACAACTCCATCCACCTGGTAAATTCAAGTTAGAACATGACAGAAAACACATGCATTGCATACTTAAGTGGAGAGCAAGAACGAGGAAATAACACGTCAAGAAAAGCAAGCTCTCAGGTCCGCTCTCTTCACTTTCCGGCTAAAGGACTGTTGTTGTTGCTGTTTTATACAAAGGGATGGAAAGTACCTAGAAATCTTATTATATCTTTCGACTTCCGAAGTTGTTTGTAATGTGCTTCTGACATCACATGATCCGAAAAGGTGACGGTGATTGGTTGTAATGTTTTTTTAACGTCCCACTCAAGAATATTTTATTTATGTAGAGACGTCACTGTGCGCCAGTGAAGGGCGACAGATTTTGTCTATGCTCTGCACTTATGGCCGTAAAGCAAGGGGGGGGGGGTTCTTAAACGCGCCGACACCTCCTGTGACACCAGGCCTCGGTTTTTACTGTCTCATCCAAATGACAGGGACAGCCAACTGCAGCGTGGCTTGGATTCGAATCCTCGCCCACACGATCAGAAGGCGAGCGCGCTAACTAGTATCTACTTGGCCTCGGGGGCCCCATGATGATTATCATTATGATGGTGATGATAATTGCTTGGCATCTTCCGGCGAAAAAATATCAGATAAACTTGTGGTGTTTATTTCCTCGGCTGTAGCTGACATACATTTCGTAACAACATGCTGATCGATTGCGAAATCGATGATAATTCGATCCCCGTCATCTGACGGTTCATTTACCGTTTGCACTCAACATGCCAAATGTTACACAATATTCTATTCTGTGTTATACATCGGGTCACTGGATGGCGGCAGAACGAATTACATTTATTTACATTACAGTCATATGTCAAACCACAGATCGGTATTACCTATAAGAGTGTATTTAGTAAGATTATAAAGCTGTGCGCTATTGGTCTTCTGACCAAAATGCCTGCTGACAGGTGCATACGGTTGCATGACACCACTTGACCTTAGGCTTACTACACTCAATCCAGAGTCACGTCGTAACGGCGTGTGCATAACATAGGATGCGAAAATAGGTCGTAGCCACGTGGTAATTTTCGCCTTTTGACTAGAGGCTCTTGGTTCGAGTCTTGGTGGCGGCGCCATATATTATTCATGTTACTCCGATGTTCGGAAGCATGTGCGGATCCAGGATTTTATCCATGGTGAGAGGGTCGACTTTGTTACAAGAAAAACATATGTATAAAACTCCCCCCCCCCCATAAATCATGATGGTATCTACTTTGCAAATTCCGGGGAGGGGGGGGGGCACCTCCACAAGATCCGGACAAAAGAGTTTGGACTGTTTTAACCGACCAACGGAGAGAGAGAGAGAGAGAGAATGAGAGAGAATGAGAGAAAGAGAGAGAGTTTTAACTATTCATTCTGGATGAAAAGAAAAAGATAAAAATAAATCCGAAATTGCATTCAACCTTTTTGGGCATGACCGGGTCTATGCTAACAAGCGCTTCATTCCAACACTTAAATTGTATGGCGAGTTTACTTTAAATTATCCGATTTCAAATGCTATCTAAATCAAACAAAAACATCCTTCAAATACCTTGCGAGATGCCTCTTCACACTTGGGAGGCTAAACTGAATAATAAAACCGCAAAATATGTCAGATGTGTGTTCGCTTCACACAAGCGCCGGAAATGCTTGTTGTGATTAGAGAGAAAAGATATTTTTGAAGAGAGATCGTCAAATTGCCCCCTGGTGGACACATTTAGACGGTCACACGGTGCGGTGATAAAAACGATAATGGCATGGGGTGTTTACAGAAAGAGTTAAGTAGAGATAAAAACTTGAGTTTTACAAAGCAGACGGGGATATAATGTGGATAATCCACAGAAAATATGTCAGTACTGTGGCAATATACTGTGGTACATTCCAGATTACTTAGAAAATGCCTTATCATCAGTCTTATTTCAAGTTGTTCTGATATAAAAGAAATATCCATTCTAGATCTCTCTCTGCTATTTATAAATTTCTTGAGTTAGAACCCAGTCCAAGCTTACGGGAAAAACATAAATAAATAATTAAATGAAAATAATTGTAAAAATATTTCATTCATGAAAATATGGGCATTGACTTCAAATCAACATCGAATGCAATGTCAGCATATTTTTTTCTTTCTAATTCGCGAGTTGTACCCTGTACCCCTGCAATTATTATTTTTAGTCTCGAAAATTAAAACTTACAGAAAAAATAGCAACACTTCTCTTTTTACATATGATAAATATCAGCAGACATTTTTGCGACTTAAGTATTAATTTTATTGATGGTTGCATGTAAAGGGCAAATGAGAGAGAGAGAGAGAGAGAGAGAGAGAGAGAGAGAGAGAGATTTTGAATGACGGACGGAGAGAATTTCTTTTCCTGTGATTAATATTTTTTTATCCTACAACATCCGCCTCCGAACCAGGATACAGACTGATAAGCTCCTCACACAAATAGCCAGAATCAGGAAATGATGGCGGGGATAAACATTTCATGGCATAATGAACTATTGTACAAATTTTATTGAGTAAATCTCTCTCTCTCTCTCTCTCAGATTTTCGGTTATGAGAGAGAAAATTTGATCCTGTGATTGATTTTTTAATTTGTCAGCAACATCCGGATCTGGTCCAGGATATATACAAATAGGCTCCCGCCCAATTAGTCTGTACCAGGATGCAGCTCTAGTGATCAAAACGTAACGAAATTCTAAACAATTACCCAGATTTACTCTGAAACTCTCTCACTTTTTTCTGATTTTAAATGTTTTTCGTAATACGTGTAATATCGAGTTACGGGAACTACGCGACAGTTTGGTTGCCATGGTTTTGAAATGTAATGAGTTTTAACGTTTATGTAAAAGGCAGAATGTATGCATTTAACAAAGAGGAAAGTACAATGTATATAGATTGGTAGGAAATAAACTGATTCAACGAAGACTTGTCATTTCTCTCTATTTACAACACATGTATGTGTAAACATATACAGAGAGAGAGGGGGCTGCCATTATCCTTTCTTTCACATGTGCATAAATATGGGGGAGTCATTTTTATAGTACTAAATCGAGGTCAGTCTCATCACATGGATGTATATTGACCGCCATATGATGGAAATACGACTGAAATCAGCCATAAACACGATAATTAATGTGACATTTACTGCCAAAGATATCACACCTACAACCCATAAAATCAGGTAGCTACATATGTATTTGAACCTTTCTGTGTGCGATGTAACCTAACATCAATAGAGAGGTCATTCTCTGTACGTGGCAGTGTTGATGGCTCTATGAATATATAAAGCTGATATATACATGCATATATGTGGGGGTGGGAGATAAAGGGCAAGGTGTTGCCTATCTATCTTGTCAATAAACAATGGTATGGATATTTGAATTTTTTTCATTCCTATAACGATCGAATTAAAAATTACTAATATCTATAGCTATTCAAATTCACAAAGAATACGGTATGTCAATGTACAGGTGTCTACACTGCGTGTGTGGGATTGGGGGTAATTTCCCCTCTTGTTTTTTCTTTTTTGTTTTTTTTTTTTCATTTCCCCGTGGATAGAAAATTTCTTTTAATTCTTTTTTGTCGAATGAAGTATTTTGCAGTAACAATGATCTAGTGCAATAGAATTAAAGACAAAGCAATAGCGTATGCATTCCACCTGCATATGACCTGTGTACCACTACCTGCAATATCAATTTATTTCCCACAACAACCCCAGAGAGAGAGAGAGAGAGTAAAATAAAAAGAATCTAAAGATGACCTATTTAATTAATATTTATGTCAAGTAGGAGCCAGTGTATCTTAGGTCTATTTATAGTAATGACTTCTAAGTATTTAAGGATTGTTCCTCGATCACTGAAGCCACCACCTATCACACAAGTCCACACACACGCGGCCCCACACACGAGGTTAGGTACGTGGGTGTTTAGACCTGGTGCCATGTTTAATAATTATCGGCCAGCCATAAATTGTCGAGCAGTGTATATAAATAAAGAGTATATCGATTGTGCAGTATGACAGATATATCAGAACGTATATATGATTGTTATACAGTAAACACAAACCTCGAAAATAATGTCCCAGTGGCAAATTCCCAAAGACACGGCGAATCCAATATCACACGTCTAGACTAAAGGTAAATCGAAAGTCAATCTCAGAAAATTCTGGATCCTTCTAAAGATGTCAAATTATTGGTCAGGTAAAATGTCATAAGATTCTATCACAAATTGAGTGGTAACAACCACGCCATGTATTACTCCAGTGTTGTAGCGTGATTCATTATAGCCGTGACCCGGAAGTTTCTATTTACATTAGGAACTCCCTTAAACGTCACACGAGCTATTGACGTCACGAATTAATAATACTCCATCTATCTCTATATATAATACTACAACAAGTGCTAAGCTAGTGGGGATATGGTTATATCCAATGGCATAGGCCTACCTTTCACGCTTCATTAACCATTGAGGAAATCTGTGTTTTACAAAATTTTGAAATTCCACTCGTTTGAAATGGAAAAGACGAAAAAAAAAATCTTTTATTTGCTGTAATTGACATAGCATCGATCCGAGGGAATTCCCCTTCTATGTACAGTATAATGTATTGCGCTATGTTAGATATTGATTATGATGTATCGAATGGTAACACCTGAGTAAAACATTTCCCAGTAAAGGTAAAATGTCGCTGTCATTGATAACAGTTGCGTGGGAGTGTATACTCATATACAGTACACAAAGAAAACAAAACAACATTTGGAAATAGCTCAGTCGATTAAAAAATGCATGGTTAGGCCTATACATGATCGGCGTTATATATA
>JACSZP010000128.1:0-10216 GCA_016161895.1 Pinna nobilis
AAAAATCTTCTTCTCACGAACCGTCCTCATGGTGACCTATTGCCATTCCCTTTTGACTTTTATCGTTCGTCATGTGTCGCCCTATATCTTTTCACATTTACAACTTCTCAAAGTCCAACAGTTGAAATCTGCTCCTTAGATTCAGGTGACCATTAAGGCCCATTGGGCCTCTTGTTTTTTGCTGTTTTGTTAATACTCAGAGGCTAAGAGTTATTTTTAACAATAGCATGATTATTTATATGTATTTTACCTAATTCAGATGAACAAAAAAATCAATTTGAAGTAATTGTAACTGTTAAGTTAATAAGATCTAGTAAGTCTTTATACATGTGCATTGCACATGCCTTACTGGAAATAGTTAAAGAGATACAAAGATACTGACTTCATTAATAGCATATACAGTTTTACATTGTTCACAAAGGTTGTATGCTGGTATTCATGGACTTACAATTTCTATGGTACAAAATTTGTAAAAAAAAAATATATTGAATACGTTCACTTATATTCATGATTATGATTAGAAATGTATTATGGATTAAGATAAGCAAATATAGGGGATACTTATACACAAAAAGCTTGCATGCATCTTGCTTGTACATTTGTATCATAATCGGAGTGAAAAATTGATCAATATGTTTACTGTTATTTTTCATATAAGCACACATAGTGTGGCTATTAGATATTTGAACACAGAGTATGTATATTTGATGAACATATCTAAGCACACAAAGTGTGTCTGTTAGATCTGTGAGCACAATGTACATGTATATATTTATGTATATTTGATATAAAAGCACACAAAGTGTGTCTGTTTAGATGTATAAGCACAAATCGTGTGTCTATATGATATATGAACACACAGTATACATACATGTACATGTATTTGATAAATAAGCACATATAGTGTGGCTATTAAATAGATAAGATATGTAAGCTCAGTCTGTCTGTTTAGATCTATAAGTAAACCTAGTGTGTCCTTTGTATATATGAACACACAGTATATATTTGAGCACACAGTGTGTATGTAAAAGGTAAAGTTAATGAACAGGGATCAATCGCATCCCCTGTTGATAGGTCACATCCACCGTGAGCCCTATATCTTGGTCAGGTAAACGGAGTAATCCGTAGTCAAAATCAGTGTGTAAAGAATGGTCTAACAACCGTTATGAAACATGTCAGATAGCATATATTAGATATACATGTATAGGCACACATTATGTATATTTTATAAGCACACATATTGTGTATTTTAGATACATTAGCACATAGTGTGTGCATACAGACTATACTTGTTTGGTACAGTAACACATATTTACATGTATATTAACATAGACTACTACATTTAGGTATGTAGAAAGGAGGTTACTTTCAGACTAATATGTTTTATGCATTGTGAATTGGAATTAACTAGATTAGCCATCAGAAATTTTATCAATTAAATAATATATGTGTATACCTAATTGTACATTTATGAGGTTCCCTATCTCGAGTTCGGAACCATTTTGTACCAGTAATAAAACCATTTTGATTCAAATTTCTTTGTCAATTTTTTTTGTGATGGATTAGTCTTAGAGCTTTTATTATTCTCTTGTATATGCTTATAGAGAATATGTCTATATGTGATTCTCCTCTACCTGGACTGGTTTGTGTGCCCTGTCATTACAACTGATGTTTTATGTTTGCATTATATGCACAATAAAATCTTAAGCAAGAAGAACTTAAAGGCTATACATTACTCTCTTAGAAACATGGAAATACATGTATGCCCTGAAATCATGCTAGCTATGATTCAATAGTCTGTGTCCTCATCCTGGAAAGATTTTCAGACTCAGGCCAGTCAATGGTGATATCATACTCTGAAGTTGCAGAAAAATATAGCTGAGGCTCCAGAAAGGTTCCTTGCCTTAAATGGTAAAGCTCCCTCATGGTGTACATGGTGTATGTCTGACTGATGTACTCTGAGACCTGAGTTAAAGAGGACATACATTGTAGCATAACATTTTACTGAGCACATATGATATAGTAATTCCAAAAGCAACATATTCTGACAAGTTATAGGTCTTTAACTTGAATCTAAATGACGGTTACAATTGTAGATTATTCTAGATATATCTTCAATGCTTACTGAATTTTTCCTTCTTTCTTGTTAGTACACTCAAACCAAGCTCTGATAGCACACTTAAACCAAGGTCTGTTAGCACACTAAAACTAAGGTCTGATAGCACACTTAAACCAAGGTCTATTAGCACATTAAAACCAAGGTCTATTAGTACACTTAAACCAAGGTCTGGTAGCACACTAAAACAAAGGTTTGTTAGCACACTAAAACAAAGGTCTGTTAGCACACTAAAACAAAGGTCTGTTATCACGTTTAAACCAAGGTCTGTTAGCACACTAAAACCAAGGTTTGTTAGCACACTTAAACCAAGGTCTGTTAGCACACTAAAACAAAGCCCTGTTCACACATTTAAACCAAGGTCTGTTAGCACACTAAAATCAAGATTTGTTAGCACACTAAAACCAAGGTCTGTTAGCATACTTAAACCAAGGTCTTTTCGCACATTTATCCAAGGTCTGTTAGCACACTAAAACCAAGGTCTGCTAGCAAACAAAAACTCAGGTCTGTAGGCACACTAAAACAAAGGTTTGTTAGCACACTAAAACAAAGGTGTGTTAGCCTACTCAAGCTAAGCATGTTTGTACATGAAACTAAGTTTTGTTAGCACTCTTAATGGTATGGTAGCACACTTCAATGAAGGAATTTAAGCACACTTGAATATGTCTGTTAGCACACTGAAGATAAGGACAGTTAGCAATCTTTACAGAGGGTCAGTAAGCACAATAAATCCAATGTAGATCAGCACACTGAGACAGGTACAATGTATATCTTTACACAAAAACAAACTTGTATTAACATACTAGATAAAATGTATTTTTATTTGCGAATTAAAACCTAGGCAAGGTATGTCTGCACACTAAAACCAATACCTGATAGCATACATGTACTCCAACCATGGTATGTTAGCACACTGAAACCAGGTTCTAGTAGCACACTCAAACCAAGTTCTTACCATAAATGATGTTTAAGCCATGTAATATAAGAGCACAAACCAAAATATACAAGCACACTAAAACTATTGTATATTAGCAAACTAAAAGCCATGTCCATTTGCACACAAAAACCGAGGCCTATTAGCTACTTGATTCTATAATCAATGTCTGTCAGCACACTAAAACCAAGGCCTATCAGCACACTAAACCCAAGGTTTGTTTGCACACTTTTTCTTCCTCATCACACAAGTTGATATTCATTTCTACTATGCCTCAACAGTTAGAGGTGGCTTAATTATATTTCTCATATGGAATCCTCTTGATTAGGGTTTTCATTTAATGTCATGACCCAGTGACCTTGACATTGGACTTTTGACATAGAAAATTTTAACCCTATAATATTTGTAGATCATCCCACAAACTTTATTGTCTCCTTGCAACTCTACTTTTTTGTTTAATTTTTATCTTTTCCTATTTGTTGTTTGTTTTGAATGTATTTGTTTTTTCCCACTGTTTTGAAAAATTGGCCAAACTCTAAGTTAAATGTCACAAGGTCAAAATTCATAGTATCAAATGAGAAAACTGGTTACAAGAATCTACATTTACTTGCCAAATATCAAATCCACATAACATATTTTTAGATCTATGGCCTAGATAACTAGCCCAGGTTAAAGTTTTTTTTTTCAAATAGATCAAAGTCAAGGTCACAAACCCAAAAGTGATGGCATCAAATGAAGCACTGGTCATAAGGAATCTACATAAGGGTATGAAATTTCAAACCCCTATCCCTTATGTTTCAAAGAATACAGCCAGTTTTATCTTATTTTATTATTATTCTTATAATCTTATTATTTTTTTTTATCTATTCTTTTTATTTTTGACTGACTAATGGACAAACAATTTTCATAATGACCTATGCTTTTACGAAAGCATGGATATGTCTTACGACCTAGCCCGTGCTTGACATGGGACGGTCGAGTTTAGTAGGCCTACATGTACGTGTACATGCATATAATATTCAATGGAAGATTGGGATAATTTCTTCCTTGATGAATTAGACTTATTGTGCAGTGGGTCATTCAAATTTCTTTCTGCTGTTTATTGTGTTAAGCTACTTCTTATTCTAACTTACAGGGTGGATAAAGCGATAACTTAATCGTAATATATACATGTATATGTACATGTACATGTACATGTATATTCGACCGCCTATCATCTTAAAGGGAAAACGTATCAAGAAATATATGAGTAATGTTGATCTTGATAAAACCTTCCTATCCATGCAGGGGGGGGGGGGGGTAAAGAGTTCTCTTAAAAGCATTGAATTTTGATATCCCATAGACCGCAATTGAAAATTTGGTAACGGGCGATGGTCAAAAACCGGCGTCCCAAAAGATTTTAGATTGTTCATGAACACAATTGCAAAAGTGAAAAAAAAAAAAAATACTACGGGAGAAAATTGTTAGATTATTAGATTTCATCAGATACTACATAAAATATAATCCAAACTTTAAAAAATATATATGTTATAAATGACAACTTATAAACATTATCTACCAAAATGTGAAAAAAAAATTGTTTCTAGGCCTAAATATCGTCTAGATAGATATAGCCTACCGTAGATTCTAACGGTCAACCTAAATATATTAACCACCTCACTTGTTCTACCTAGTGCTCTACAAAGTCAGTATGATGTCGGAAAATCGTATGTACTCAAAGTAAACTAGTGTAGGACGCAAAGACTAGTGGAAAAGGAGGCCTATAAGAACACCATCTCTATCTAGTGTTTCTGTAGTTTTGTTTTGTTTGTTTTTTGGGGTTTTTTTTGGTTTTTTTTTACATTTCGCTGAAATTTTTGTAAAGTTTCGATACTGATATTTAGGGCATAGATTTTTATTTTGATTATCTCTAATATTGTTTAAACTTAAGCTTCATACAGCTTTTGGCTTTAAAAGATACACGTAGATAAATGTCATAATTTTTCTACATTGTAAACAAACATTGTCCGTATATTCGCGGATTTTTTTCTTCTTTTTTTGAAAATATAATTAAGGCATCTTTTTGTATTTAATTCAGGGATACGATTTCGTTTTTCATTTCCTTTGTATATTTTTAAGTAGTCTTTGACACTAATACTCCTTTCTAACACCGCATTCAGACCAAGGGAGAAAATAAAATACATGTACGTGGAAATTTCCGGTTGTCCGTTGTTTGTTCTGGAAATTACAATATTAACAGCTGATCCGACCACTGTAACCGGCCTGTTTGTTTACCAACATTAGCTTACTGACAGCCTGCGGCGACTTGACAAACGGGTAGGTAACATAATATTGTGCAGCATATATTCACTTGATTGTCTGACATGTTGCTAATCTGACAGATGCATTTCTAGGGTTTTCTGTCATCGTTGTTTTTTGTTTGATTTACCAATACTTTTTGCAGAGGCAATGACGCAGAAAATCTTTCCAACAATACGTTGTAAGAAATGACCAAATATTATTGTATTCAGCATAACAATTTTATGGCTCTTTAAGCCAGTATAAAGCGAATGGGTTGTAATTCCAGTTCTGTCATCAGTGCTGAAAGTAGTGTACCACCAATGTGTATACATGTGCAGAGTGACATACCAGAGACATATAATACTATTATATGTCTCTGGACATACAGTCTGCTCTGCAAATAACTATCACTATCAGTATCAGGCTGCATGTAACGAGGTACCAGTTGTTACGAGAAGATTTCTATTATCGATGCATTTTTCATGCATTACTACATGTATGTACATTATTGTAGGCCTACATGTAATTTCGAATACTTAGGCAGAATGACGATAAATATCTTGCTCCCTTCAATGTCGTTAAATATGTGGAATTGACTGTAATAAAAATATTAGAATTACATGTATATCAAAGAATGAATAATGATTTATGAGTTATCAAATTTGATAAATATACAGACTTATATAATGCCAACAATGAAAAATTTCTGTAAGGGAGATTTATCAATCTCAGGGGGGGGGGGGGGGGGGGGGGGGGGGGGGACTAAATTTTACCTGAAGAATCAAAAGGAAATATTAAGTTTTTCATAGCGGAGATTTGCATTTTTCAGGAAAAAAAATTTGAATATTTCATAAAAAGGGAGGCTCCCTAATTATGGTGGAGACTTGGCAAGTATGTAAATAGACTGACTTTGATAGTTTAATTACTTTTTGTAGGCCTGTCAAAGACGGGTTGTATTATGGTATGGCGTTGTCCGTCCAGACATTTTCGGCAATAACACAAAGAATTATGGCCGGATATTAGTAGGATGCATCATTGTGTGAACCGTTCTCAGGGGTGCGAAAATATCGCCATTCTGACAATTGAGACAGAGTTATGCCCCTTTAATTTCGAAATAGTGGAATTTCATTCAAAATGCTAGAACTTTTTTATTTTTGTCCCAATTCCTTTCAATTTTTTTTTGATAGTATCACAAGAAGCAGTGATGTTTAACATATATTACGGATTTTGATGTACCTTTTCACAGAAATTATAGAGTTACGGTCGGTCAGCACCTACTTTCCTCTCTATTGTGTTACATTTTCTTGTCGCACAGTTTTTGACACAATGTTTAGCAATTCGCCATTTGTTATTGATATCATATGAAGATGTGCATATCGAAATATCAAGTTGTTACGGCAATATTTGGCAGAGTTAAGCCCCTTTAATTCCGAAGTAGTGGAATTTCATGTGTTATTGATAGCATATCATATGAAGATGTGCATATCTTAATATCAAGTTGTTATGACAAAAGCGACGGGCGTATCATGTGCTGCAAGGCACTCTTGTTTACATATTGGATTCTAGTGATGTTAATAATTAAAATTAATAAAAATAAAAAAATGATAACAATATTGATGAAGAACTGAAAATTATACACAGTTTCGCATTGAAACTTTTAAAACCCTATCCTCAACTGTTCCACATTTATGACCAGTAATGCAAAAATTTATTTTCTCTTCTATATGCTAAAAAAAACCAACAACAGACAAACTGAGTACAGGTTAGAACTAATAAAATGATACAATTTTCTCACTAATTAGAGCAAAACAAAATAAGGAATTAGGATATACCAGTAGCATGCTATAGGTCAATTTTTGCTCTGACTTGAATGAAGGTTGTTTGCATCATAACAAAGAAATGAAGAAATAAAGAATAAGTAAATTCATAAAGCTTCTGTTGGTGTTCTGTAATGTATATCCTAGGATTATGAGTATGTATTATAATATCAAGGCTGAAAAAGTTGTTCGCGTAAAATTACTAGGGCTGAAAATGTCATTTGCGCAAAATCTCCCTCTCAGCTATCACAGCTGAGGGGGAGATCTCTCTCTTTGAAGGTTTTAGAGGTTGGCAGGTATGATTAAAAGTATTTCATGTTTTCAGTGATGTAGGAATATTTAAACATTAATTGGGAAGATAATTTCAAACTAATTTTTATCAAAAATAGATGATAAAGTAAGAAAGGTATACTCACCTAATATTTTATTCTTTGTTGTATGACCCTTAGCTTTAATAACATTTAGTAATCAGATAGAATACAGAACTTCATTCAAAATTAAGTATTTTTCTCAGATGGCCCACAAAGCCTCTAGAATAAAAATCCTCTGGCCCCAATCCCATCAAAACTGAGTTACATGTACATGTACTTCTACTGGCCCATAAGAAGAAATCAAGGACTTACTGAGACAAAAAGAATGTTGATTTCTTTAATACTTTCTAGGCAGTAGTAGGATAGAAATAATTGTTAAACATACTGACATGGCTATGTTATACATACTGATTTGAGATGGCTCAGCAGATTGTGACTGCTGATACATGTTGTTGTTGTATTGTTTTTTAACGTCCCGCTCAAGAATATTTCACTCATATGGAGACGTCACCGTGTGCCAGTGAAGGGCGACAAATTTTGCCTATGCTCGGCACTTATGGCCGTAGAGCAGGAAGGGTTCTTTAACGTGCCAACACCTAATGTGACACGGAACATTGGGTTTTACTGGTTCAAAAGGTACCTCCAACTATTTTCTATTAATGTTGAGTTCTGATGGTTGTGAAGGCTGCTGATGACAAATAATTTCATGATTATTTTTCCTTGAAATTGTTTTGTGCAGATTGGTGTCCTAGCTGTAGCGTTATCATCTTGAAATATCCTCTGATCAGCATTGAAACATTTAGCAATGAATGGCCTTAGATTTTTACCAACAATATTGACATATTTAGTTCCAGTTAGTATTACCTTCAAATGACTTCAATAACTACAATACAGGTACATGTAGGTACATGTGTACTTCACCAAAACATCACTGATACCTGAGCACCGCTATTATCTTCTCTTTATAATCTACAGTTTATGTTCCACCTGTCTTGAAGATTTAAGCCAAACATAAACACGTTGTTCATTGCCAAGTGCAACCTGCATTTCACTAGAAAACATGATTTTGGTCCCCTAGCTGATCCAGAACAGTCCATGCTGCCTGTGCAGTCTATTACAACACCAGTCTACACGATTTTTGCGATTTTTGGGTGAAATTTTCAAAGTTTTGGCAACAACACATTAATAGCTCCTAAAACTAACCAGTCCTTGCTGGGTTGTTCTTCTACAAACTGATCTGAGAATAGATTGATTGAACTTGTTCATCAAATCACAAAAGCATCTCCTGTGATCCACTTTTAGTTTAATTTACCAGCCTAATGAGAATGTGGCCATCAATTTTGGTCTACCACTTTGGATTTTATTTTCTAGGCTCCAACTTTCTTACAAGTTTCTACATGTACCTGTATATTGACATGGTAGGTTTGTCTTAACCAAGATTGAAACCCGGGTCTCCTTTACACAAGGATGACGTTTGATTCATTGATGTGGATACAAAAACATGTATCTACATGTATACTGGCTTGAATGATGTGAAGGAAAGAAATGAACATTCTTACAATTAGGCTAATTTGGCCGAAAACTAATCGATATTAAGCTGGTTGGTTGCATTATCGTTTAACAATCCCATCAAGATTGAATATCTTTTGTTTATACATGTATAGAGATATTGTTGTATGATGGCGAAGAGCTTATATAAAATTTGACCTATACTCAACATGGACATTGAGCAGAGAGAGTTCTTTAAACTGCTAACACCTACCGTACATGTACTATGACACACAACCTCAGTTTTTACTGTCTCATCAAAGGATTGGAGAGGCCAGCTGATCCCAGTGATACAGTGGAGTCTTGTTAATCCGGACACGGCAAGGCAATCTGAAAATTTTGTTCCATAAAAATGTCATCTGGAAGGTGAAGCATCTGGATTATTGGCGTCCGGATTAATGAGGCTGGACTGTATGATGATTAGTAGTGCAGACACACATGTAAACTGCCATCATACAAATGAGTGACATGTACATTTATTTTTGGACATGATCATGACATAGTACAAATGTATTTATTATGTGTGTTTTTAAAATAATAGATTGAAAAATTATCCAATGCAAAAAATATATATATATATAATGATTTCCATTTTCCAATGAAATGGAGTATTAGTTAATTGTCAAAAATGTTTCCATATTTTTCTAGTATCAGGGTGAGTAACTAAAAAAAGAAACCCCAATACAAAGGGAAAACATCTGACTCAAGACTACTATGTATATTTTTTTGGAGAACTTAACAGAAGTCATAATTCAAGAATGAGAAGATTAATATTACTCATAATACTCAAATTAAAGTATATATCTTGGTCCTAAAAGTAAACATATAGAGGAATACATGATTACATCTATTATGTTCTAGTTCGCCCAGATCAACCAAACATAGATTATTTACAAAATAAATTCAACACATATACAGGATAAGCTCACAGTTGCTAGCGCAACAAACTTTTTAATTTTCTTAATAAAAAAGTACAAAAATAAACCGGCATTTTTTCGCACTAAGAAGAAAAAGGCACGCATGGCCTCATACAGTCTCCAAAATTCTACAAAAAAGAAAACATAAATTAGCACATATGTCTTGAATAAAAACGGCAAGGGAGGGTGTCAAATGACCGTTGCACTGTACTGCTGAGCTTCGATTGATTTCTTTTCTATACCTGAATACAGGTAACACACCTAAGCATTAAATTCATGCTTTTCATATGGCT
>JACSZP010000131.1:1940-15376 GCA_016161895.1 Pinna nobilis
TAAGTACAGTGGAGCCAAGGATAATGACTGCCCCACTTAGGAGACCACCTCAAAATAAAGAGCATAAACATTCAGTCTGTTTATCAACATTCAAGGCTTTTTTTATCTCACTTCGGGGATCATCCCACTAATCAGACCAATTTATGCCAGTTTATTGGATGCTCATAATAGAGAGGTTCCACTGTACTTGCATATTTGTCATACTAGTGTGGAAAAGATGGTATGGTATTGTTGTTTAACGTCTCGCTCAAGAATATTTCACTCATATGGAGACGTCACTGGGTGCCGGTGAAGGGCTACAAATTTTGCCTATCTGTAGAGCAGGGAGGGTTCTTTAACGTGCCAACACCTACTGTAACACGGGACCTAGGTTTTTAAAGTCTCATCCGAAAGACAGGGGCGGCCAACCGCGGAGTGGCGCTACATGGCTCGAACTCGGATCTTTCGATTTGCAGTCAAACACACTAACCACTCAGCCACGGAAGCCCCAGTGTGGAAAAGAAATTTTGGCTGTGCAATAGTAATCTAACATCAGGTCTATTGGATCTCATTTGACACATACCTTCAAACTGGGCTGATGCTGTATTTATGCAGGAACATGCAATCAGGACTGAAATATACAGACATAGCAAATTAATCATGATTTTTTAAAAAAAATTAACAATTCAATTCATAGCCATTAAAATTTATTTGTTTACCACAAGTATCAATATTACAACATTTATAATCCCATAAATCTAATAGTTTGTGAGACCTGCTGTCTTGTTGTTGTTGTTGTTTAACATCCCACTCAAGAATATTTCACTCATATGGAGACGTGACTGATTGCCGGTGAAGGGCGACAAATTTTGCCTGTGCTCGGCACTGCTGGCCGTAGAGCAGGGAGGGTTCTTTAATGTGCCAAAACCTACTGTGACACGGGACCTCTGTACTTACTGTCTCATCTGAAAGACAGGGACGGCCAACCGTGGAGTGGCGTCTGGGGGAAACGAACCCCAGACCCCTCGGCTCGAAGTCCAACATGATAACCACTCAGCCACGGAGGCCCACCTGCTGTCTTAAGTTTCCCTCATGGATTGACAAGGCATAATGAATTTCCATCACTGCTTATGATAAGGACCTTGGGATACTATTTATCTGGTTTTACTCTTGGAAATTATGTTTTTGCCTATTGAAGCTAAGACACAAACAGGTTAATATTCATTTTGCAATACCGTTTTCTTATATATACCTGACAAGAACATGAAAAACAAAAACAAAAACAAAAAACAAACAAACAAACACAGAAACAATAATTTTTGATAGCACATGAAAAGACTTGGTTGTAAACAAAATCAAGGGAATAATTATAGCTTTGCAGTACAATGTACATCAAAATCTGAGAAGCCTGTTAGTGCATTTTATTTCACAGCTTGACGTAATCATGGAATAACTGAATTCATGCAGACAGTGACCCAAAAAAAAAATGAATGAAATCAGTAGCTTTGAACAACTATCTCTTTTGCTATGTCAAAATGATATTTTCTGTAACCTCAGGGTAGAGAGGTACTTCAATACCGGTACCTAAAATTTACTCAAGCTTCCATTTGATATGTCAGACAAACACCAGTACACCCTCTCAGACTGAATAGATAATTTGCAAACTCTGAATCCTTTGAAATTTTCCAAGCCAAAAGGACATATATCTCTGTCAAAGCTCCTTCCACCTCAGCCTAGTACAGACATGACCTACCAGGCCTTATTCTGTAGTTCCCACGGGGCCGATATTCAGCCCAATTCCCAATTCAAAATACCTTTTCCCCCCAATTTGACTGAAAAAATTCCCAGTTACTTGAATTGATATTTTTGCATGGTTTTATATTGATAGTACTGATGCAGACCAAAAAATGCATTTTAAGTGAATTTCCATACAGCATTGTATAGGAAGTATAAAATGATTACACGCCAGTTTTGTGTTGAAATTCCCAGTTGTGTTGCCAATGGCATTTTCCCATAATTGAAAGAAAAAAGACTGTCTGCAGAGATGTATACTCATGGCAGGTCTATATACTGGGTATGTCAATTCAAAATGCCCATGTATGACTGAGATCTTGAAATATTCTATCAACATTCCTTTTTGTATAATATTTGTTGCAGATCCAGGCCTCCTACATAGGGGTACTCACATATCAACACTTGGTAGGACATATTGGATATGTATTGTCGCAGAGGCTTGTACAGTGGAATGTTGTCTAGTCTTATACTTGTTCTTTACATGACATCACTTCACTTGAGGTCTGCATTCATCCCTCTTCTTTTATCTGTAAAGTTAAAAAGAAGAAAATATCCTATTAACAACAGAGGCACAAGTACAGAGCTCACCCTGGACTCAGAAAATTCTTAGCCAATGAATTAGCCAACCAAGATTATTTTTAGCCAATGGATACTTGTATTAGCCACATTTAAAGTATATCAACCTTTGATTTCTTAACTTTCATTGCTATTTTATATCAAAATTTAACAGGTAGGCCTAACCTATTTGAAAATATTAGACCAATTAAAAGTGACACTTTATATACACAGCAACAAAAAAGTGTTAGCCAGAAAATTAGCAAATTACAATTTTTTAGACAATTTCCCCCAAAATTAGTCAATGGCTAATTTGGCTACCTACAGGATGAGCCCCGGAGTATTTAACAGGAAAAGCCTACTGTCTCTGCCAAGGCTCAAACTCACTTGCTCATGGTTTGAAAAAGAGCATTTTTTTGGAGAGCCAGAAGGGTTCTCTTAATTGTTTTTACTGGGTTCATACCACAAAGTGCACTTTTAGGAAAAAGCTTAAAGTTTTAGAAATAGGCTCAAAAATATAACTTATGGCATGTATATGCATGATAAGCCTTATCAGATAAGGTATCACAGATTATTTTGTGACAACCAGGGGAAAAACATCCCAGTGGCAATATACATTGTACTGGTGAAATACAAGTAAACTCTTTTAAAATACCTCAGCCCTGTCTATTTCAGGTTAATTATGCTTTTACTCTGTAAAATTTCATTTGGATCAAACAAATCAAAAATTGGCTAGTTATTTTTTGTTTAAGATATATGAAACCTTGGTGTCAACCCTATTTTGTAATACAGAAGAACCTACATTGTACCTAGGGAAACCGATGTCAAGGGAGACAACTTGCATGATAATGATAGAGAAACAACTCATGATAAAATCAATTGTACACTTTAAAATCAAAACTCTAATGAAAGACCTGTCTCGTAAAAACTTTTGTCATGAGAGACCAGTCACCTCCTGTTTTGAAAGACCACACTTGCATGACAGGAGGGGGCAGTCTCTAAAGTCAGTGCCTCCTGTACTAAGAACTACATGTGGACATTGGCACAATTGATCCCCTATAATTCACTTACTAGGTAGATCTGACCAGTACATTCTGCTTAATTTAATTTACCCAGTCTTACGAAACGTTGAACATCTTCACACACAACCAATGGCCTTGACTGAAATCCCTCATTACAGAATTTGTATTAATGGTCAACCCTTACTGACCTTTAAAAATACTTTGGAAACAATTGTAAGCTTCTGCAACTGTTCAGATGTAAACACCAAAATACTTGCTGGTCAGACAGCAAGTATTAATTTGCCTGAATAACCTGCCTGTGTGACCGATCAACAGGGGATGCTTACTCCTCCTAGGCACCTGATCCCACCTCTGGTGTGTTAAGGGTTCTGTGTTTGCCAATCTCTAATATATTTGTCTTCCTTAAAGGAATTATAAGATGGATTACTGTTTGTTACCTTACCTTTTCATATTAGCCCTAAACTTGATATATTTAACTGGCCCAGACCACAGGTAGCCTACAGTGCAACTAGTTTTTAACTGAAACCCAGTGTATGTAGAGGTCAAATAAAAGACAACCTTGTGATTCCTTTGAACTCTTTAACAGAATTTGAGGTGGATGACTTTTCCTGTCCTACGAGTTGAAGACAGTAAATCAGAGATCCCATGCCACAATGTCATTGACATTGGTTTCTCACTACTCAACAACTAAAAGTTATGAGCTTAGCCTAAAGTTTGAAGCACACATTTGGCAAAGACATCCATAAGAGTGAAAGATTTATGGGTGGATATGAATTAAGAACATCAATAAACATGGTATAGGAGTCTTGTCAATACTTAATAATTCATAACTATAGGCTCAGCTTGTATTTACAATTGCATGTACCTCTAGTTCATATAGGCAGGGTGTGAGCCTACTTGTAAAGGGACGTCTCATAACTTGGCCTTCAGATTGATTTTTTTTCAAAGAAACATGACTTGTCCTGGCCTACATCCGTGACTGTTAAGGAAGTGAATGAAAACAATAAATCAAGCGATAACGCTGTCACTGAATTTAATGAACCCGTGACACTTTATGTAACTATCAATATTATAACTCCACCTGGAACAAAATGATCACGGGTCATTCTGGACGTTAGATGAATAACCAAGGGTAGTTCTGTTCGAGCTGGACAAACATACTTACAATTTACACATTAGTGGAGACTAGTATTGCAGAATGTCTTTACTCGAGATGTGGTTATTCGGGATAGCAGAAAGCGCATGCGCCCTTACTCCGGATGTGAGTCAGACAGGTGTTCTGACAGGTGAGGGAAAACAAACACTGGCTATTTTACATGATGACATAAAACTTACCTGTTTGTTGATATAAAATACATTTATGAAACGATTGGTCATGTAAGGACCTTACATTTTCAATCACCACGTTCGTTCGTTCGCAAGAGGGACACCTTGATGAGCATTTCGGGTAGATTCCATCCTGATCGGGATTGGTATGCCACAATTGCAATTATCAATAAATTAGTCTGGTTCCTCATTGTGCGTGGTTGATCTAAACGGAAACAAGTCTAGTTTTAATCCACAAGTGTACCTTACATGAAAAAAATATAAATAAATAAACAAAATAGAATAAATAAAAACAAAACATAATAATTATAGAATAGAGCCTATAATTTTTAAAGTCCAATCAAACATTTACTATCTTGGGCCTTTTTTGCACAGGCACTCGTTTGCATCCGTAAATCTACATCAAGCGCGGATCTAGAGGGGCGGAATGGGATTCGAATCGAATCAAAGTGTATACAAAATTGGTCAATGATGCTTAGATGATTATTTTAAGAGGGTTGGGGTTTTCTTGCCACAAGTTAGGCTGGACCCCCTCCCGGCCTGGGAAATTTCGAACACCGTCCGCCCCGACCCCNNCCCCGCCCCCCCCCCCCCCCCACACACACACATTTCCTGGAGTAAAAGAAATAACCCTAGACCCGCGCATGTACATAGACCTACTCAACAGAATAACCTACAGGTCACGTGTCTTGTGACTTTATCCTTTCCATCGGGAATATAACAATCACTCACTGCTTAAATTAACTGTTACTATGTATAAGAGTGATCTTCTCGAAAAATATTCAACCATAGAAACATTTCATGGACTATGCTCCACGTCTAAAGTCTTATTGATAAGGTCTATGGATTTTTTTCAACATAAAAAGTGCTAGTTAATTCGTGAATTTGAATAAGAGACCTACACTCGGATTTCAAACCCGGAATTCAATTAGAGTCTTTAATGGAAACGAGTATTTATTCAAGCATCACTTTTATTTGTTATGCATGAATATATCGACATCCGTTTTGTTGTACTTTTTTCACTGTTATTACTCATGTTTTGATGCACAGGTAGCCATAAGTCTCGATTTAAATAAAAATTGTCCAAATAAATTTAGTAAAAAAAGAAAAAAAGAAAATGTAGATCTGATTCAATATTTTATAACCATTCAAGGTAGATTGGTTATTTGAGTTTTCTTTTTCGTTATCAACTCTGTATGCATGTTTTCACAGTCCTTTAAAATAAGCTGCAAGACTTGTTAAACCACTTTATTTCGGGCATGCGTTTAAGTGCATGCAATAAAACTACTTAAAAGCGTTGATCCGGGGCAAGGTAATACGGTAATTCTGCGTAAAATGCGAACACTAAGTTTGATAACTTGAGACAAAATCTGTCGCGTTCCAATATACGAGAAACAACGCTATCTTAAGTAAAGAAAAGCTTTTATGTCTAAAAATGCATGAACACTTACAGCTAATTTCAACAGTCATATAATTAAAGGAAATTCATTTAAAAATTAATCTTTAAAGTGTGAACTAAATTACCATTAAAAGCATCAACAAAATCGATAAATGAAACATGAATAAACATGAATTTGTCATTTGGTTAAAGTTGTTTGTAAAACATAGCTGGGGTCTAGGAACGAGCGGGGGTTGCTTTCAATTCGATGATGTTAACCAATAAAATTTGATATTGATATCTTATAATTAAGTATGTCCTCGGCGAATAAATTTGAAACTAGAACATGTATTTCGAATGTACATTTTTTGTTTATTACAGAGTCTAAAGCCTTGACATGCAAAAAAAACAAAACAAAAATACTGAACATATTTTCGGAAACAACTGTATTTTGTCCAGCCCCACCCCATTCGACACACTTTATATTTTGGAGTTTGGGTCCGTACCTCTGACAATCTAAATTTGCTGCTTACGCCACTGCAGCCTCGGTGATAAGATATGATATGGGAATGAGGCGCGGGGCCCGTCGTATCATAATTCTCTTCGGATAGTACAGGTATGATCGGATTTCGGATGATTACATATCGATATAGAATTTAACTTCGGCAAACTGATCACGTTGCATTAACGATGATGCTGAAATCATATTATACCGCGAACCATCTGGTTTATTTAGGGCTCAAGAACCAGGTCTGGAAACCATAAAACTTAAGGATTGAGATTGTTCTAAATTTCAGCTTCTCAGAATTCAGTTTTGATTGGAATTGAGAGCATTTCTATACCTAAGTGAATTCTTAAGTTTTATGATGTCCAGCCCAAGTACTTGTATTAATCCTATCATAAGTAACCCATTGCCTTTTCATCGATCTGGATCATTGACCTCTAGAGGTCTCCGCGGAATTATAGGGGACACTGGTTCCTGCCGGGCACCTGATCCCGCCCTGTTCAGGATACACATTTGTTTTCCGAGAGCCATAGAGCGATAGACTCTACCTTATCTTTGGATGAGGCAGAAAAAAAGAACAAGCAAACAAAAAAAAAAAAAAAAAAATGCGGAGGTTCCGTGTCACTGTCGGCACGTTTAATTAAGAACCGTCACTCAGCTCAATGCTAACAGTACATGTATAGGCGCTGATCATAGGCCGAATTCCATTGGCGTTTGTACGTTTTGACGTCAAGCATCAAGTGGGGTCTTAAATATAACAATTGATACAACCATCAAACGAGTAATTGTTTATCATTGTGATACCTATTTCAGTCCTAACTCGTCTGCTATACAATTAGGACCTGTATAGACTTACTTGTAATTACACATGTGTGTTGTAAATTTCTGAGCTGTACTGCTGCAAATACATTTTTGTAGCACTTCACACAATTTCTCTGTCAAATATGGAATAAAGCTGGTTAGCAATTTAATTTATGCAATAGTTAATTTTCTTCCCGATGAGTTTTACTATAATTTAGCAGGGACATAATTATATGTATTTATATATCAGATATATATATGTCTCTGAATTAAGTATATATTAGGCCTTATATCAATTAGTTTCTCTGCTAATTTAAATGATTGATTTTTAATATGTAAATTTTCCAAACTTTCGTTTTTGTCAGTAAGATTGAATAAGACAAGATACTTAGTCCTATATCTGTGACGTACAGACCTATATCTCAAATAACAGGTTAATGCACTTTCAGAGGCTCCTGAGAGTAGTGTTCTACCTGACTGGGTACTTATCTATATACGAATCTATTTCCGCGCATGAGCAGTGGAGCTATTTGTTGTTAGTTTACATAAATAAACATAATGTCCCAGTGTGACTGTCCTATACTATAGTATGGGTTATGATGAAAAGCTCACAGAAAAATCGATAAACGGAAAGAGCGAGACAGATGTTGTAAGGCACATGAAATATACAGATTAGTTCTGACGATCAGATAAAGACAATGCTACACGCACCTGCATACTAAACTGTTGGACTTTTTATTTACTAGACGTGACGACGTGCTTATAAACCAGTGTGTGATATGATTACAATTCGAACTTAGATAAAAACGGAAGTAGATCTAGATATTTCACAATGTGGCGACTAAACACGTGGATATATGTCTTTATGAACAATGTCTTTGCTGTTCTCATGTCCAGTATTTATCAACTAGAAGGTAAGTGTTCCACAGTGTAGCTAATGTCATGGCTATTCATGAACTGATTGTACACATGTGGCCTATATACCCACCATGTGCAGGTAAGTGTGTCAATCACCTTAAAGGGTCAGTGTTGGGCATTATTTTGACCCCAAATAAGAGCCCATTCACACAGGGCAATGAATTCAGGGACCAAGAACATAGGATTCAACTCTAGAATATGGAGACGCCACCTAATACCGGTTAAGGGTTACGTATTTGGACTAAATACTTATGTTATAGGCAAGGAAAACACGTCGGCCAGACTGGGATTCGAACTCAGGTTTACCGCTAACAATGATACTGCTTTACTAACTGAGCTGCCTGGTCCGATATGTCCAGTAAATAACACCTGTAGACTGTAAGTAGTGAGTGTCCTTTCACGTGCCAATTATACTATTGTGTCAAGGAACCTCGAGTCTGAATGACAAAAAAAAAAAAAAAAGAAAAAGATACATGTAATAATAAAAACATTCAAAAACGGCCTTCGGAATCGGACCCACGACTAACTTACTTTCAATATGTTGTTTGTTGTTTGATAACCAAAAGACAAATCACAGTAAAGTAGGATTTTCCTTAAACCACAGGATACAATTTTCACATACAAATTATCCCCTCCCCTCTACACGTTTGAACTGATTTCCATGCCACTCCGGATTTACGTAGACTATAGCTACAGCTGCTTATTTCCTAACAGTATAGGGGCACGTCAGAGAACGAGAGGCTCAACGATAGATTTATGCATCGGGGTAGCCCCACACAACTTGTCAGTGCACGTTATTGCATCTTTTTACTACCCACACTTCGTCTTAAATACATGCATAGGCTAATGTGGCTCATAAAAATAAAGGCCATTTTTTCCGCAGTCTCACAAGCATGTGAAGTCCTGTAGCGGGTTTATTAATTAAGTAAGATTAAATACTTCTTCTGTTTATCGTAGATCTTACCAAGGACTTACATGTATAAACAAGAGTCTTGTTTATAAGTCCTTAATCCTACCTAGTTTTCATATTTAAATTTTTGTAATTACCCCCATCCAAACCAAATTCAAAATCTTAATCTAATTTATCTTATATTTAAAAAAGAAAACACCAAATATTTCATTACATGTATATACATGTACTAAGAATTTAATAGCACGGTTAAGAATTTCCGGTATTTATTGGTACAAAAATATATATTTTCAAGAAAATTCCAAGTTTTGTCATTGTCTATTCAGATTTCAAAATATTTCATTTTCTTTATTATAGAAAACGCGATTCAGATCTTTGAGTATCATGTTTTAATTTTTGTATCTACCCACATCCGTGCCGAGTACATGTATGTAAAATTGTGATGAATTGTGAATGGGTTTCTTAATGAAGTGATACTAATGAAATTTCTGACACACCTATCCCGAACACATTGGATCGTATGTATCTGTATTTTATATAAGACCATTTTACACTACACGAACATTTAGCAATTCGATCATGAATGAAAACTATAACATGTATTTGTTTTTTCCTCGGCACACAAAATTGGGTTAAAAAGTTTAGAGCACGTCAAAATTAGTTAAGATACTTAGTCATCATAGAATCGAACAAACCTACTGAATGTTATTTTGGATAAGAGAAAAGAATACAATGGTCAGTTGTGACTGTAGAAGCTTGCTTGTCCGTCCGAATATAATAAATTACCCCCCCCCCTTTTCATTGTTTCATATTACACGTGTCCGCAAATACGATCGTTTAGCCCCCCTTTTTATATGACTGATAAAGCCTTTTAAAGTCAAGTGTTATATATGAAAAAATGGAAACGGGGGTGGTGTGGGGGTTAAACGCTCACATTTGCAAGCACTTTTGGTCTGTCATTGGTAAAATGCAGTCGAAATTCCTCTCCAAATGACTGTAACACCAAGAGCCTATCAGAGTCTGCAAAAGGTCTAACCATACAGCTGGGAAATAATTTTCATTTCTAAACTCAAAGGCTTAAGGACAAAATTACAGATCAAATCCTCTATTAGAAAAAAACATGTCTTTTGGCCAAATATTTCATTCGCAACGGACACGTGCTCTATATGCCCGCTGTCCCTGGTTTGATTTTACTTGATACATACATAGGCCTAGTGCTATAGCCAATTTTATCTGCATCATATTATTGTCACAAAAATTGCGTCTCCAATTTACATCTCGCTTTGTTACGGTTAAAATGTCGCATGATTCATGTAACTATGCACCGAAACAGCTGTTGTCCTTTTCGGATCTAACAGCTCAATCAATTTCCACATAGTCAGCCGGCACCAGACGTCCTGTGTTATGTATGGGAAGGGAACATATGTAAGAGATAAACAGTATAAAGATATATACATGTATTTAAACAAAGGGTATTGTAAGTTGAGACTTGGTCACATGTATTTATATTTTGTTGGCCGTTTCCTTTACTTTGTACGGAGCTTCAGTTATATTTTGGCAATATGTAACTTTTCACAAATATGTATATACCTGTATCATAACAGTATGTAGAATATTAGGGTTTGATATCACGGTCCCTCGCCGGAGATCGGACTAGGACCCTATATGGCGACAGTCTCATCATCCATCTACAGAGCTTGTTGTGCATAAATAAATACAGAAGTTCAACGAACATTATGCTGATCTGTTTGAAGGAAATGTACATGGCTGACCTCTGACCTCTTTGTGCCACTTTTTTTTTTACATAACCAGTAGTCTTGTAGATTCTATTTACATTCAAAATAATTATTGAATGTATGTCCATCCACGACGACGAAACCCACCAATTAACTCTAAGAAAACAGAAATGCAGAAGTGTCAATATATACGAAAATACAAATCCCTATAATTATGACAAGTTCAGAAATAATAACGGTCTCAGCGCGGGAAACAATTGCAAATCCCTAATGGGATGGGACCAGGTGTCCGGATGGAGTCAGTCGGTCCTCTGTTGACATGCCGCACCCGTAGCAAATATTCCATGGACACCGTGTGAGTTCGATAAAATGTCGGTTTCGGTTGAATGTACTCTTTTTCTGATTAGCAAAAGGTAGTCACTGCAAATGGTACTGGTAGTGCTCAAGAACGTCAACCAAAACCATTGAGAGGTGGACCCCATATTGTTTAACAAGTTCCCTATATCGATCATAAAACGTTCATAGTGAAGATTTTAAGTGTTTAACAACGTATTCCTGTGTGAGTAGTTTATTGACGAGTCGTCTAGCTCTCCGAATAAAACATTCATAAGAGGAAACTGAAGAACAAAAACGAACAGCTTGCATGTGCACATTTATCAGTTCTCGCAAATGGCGTTGAAATGCATGTGCGCAGCTGTCGACATTATACACATGCCACTTTTCCTAATAATTGACAAATATTTACGACTTTTCCTGCATATCATATGTACTAAGCGTGCGTCGATCCCGAATTTATTTTAGAAATCGCGGGATATATCTTTTGTTATTTTTATGCCTAGAATTAGCATCCAATATTTCAAAGTTGTCAGCACTGGGGAATTAATGATGACGCAGAATAATATAAAAAGTATTAGTCATCGTGCAGTGGGGAAGGGTTTATATATAAAGTATGACTTTTATGCATACAATGTGTAGTTTATTTCTTTTCTTTGCAATTGGGAATTTAGAATTCGAAATGACACTATATATTGTGTTGACGAAAGCTGTAAAGAAAAGGTTTTTGCAAACGTAAACACGTATCAGAGAGCAGACTAACAGACCTAGATAATGAGGGGAAAAGGATCAGGTGATCCTTACGTAGTATGACATTGATGTATACAGTATTTAATATCTTTTCTTGGGAAATTAAAAATCACAGAATATATTTAACTGTAAAAAAACGTATGAGAAATGAGTGCCCGTATTAGATAAGGGCAGGCGAATAATAAAGAACTGAGGTCAGGTGTTCCGTGTGTTGCGCTATTTTAAGCACAAGCCGGGTAAATGCACACAGCACATGTCAGTTCTAGACCGGAAATCTCCAAATTCAATAAAAATTCGGACTCGGTCTTGTCGTAGCCAGTATGTCATTTTAATCAAGAGAAAACGTTTTAGTATTTTGTATAATCAATAATTTCTGGAAGAATTAAAGACAATACCTTGAGCACTATAACATAATTTAAGCTTATGATCAATTTTTTGTTGGTTTTGATAAATTTAATACTTGTAGCTATGAGATACAGAGCAAAACGGCTTGTTATGATCTTGTACTTTAAATACAAGTACATACGTTGAAGGTTCAAAACCTAGATCCCATGTCACAGTAGGTGTCGGCGTTTTAAAGAACACTCTTTATTCAATGGTTGTAAGTGTCAATCAAAGGCCAAATTTTAAGAACTTCATTCATTGAAATTGGTCTGATAAGTGAGGTAGTCTCCTAAGTGAGGTTGTCTTAGACGAGATTTTACATTATTTGTGGTTGTGGTTTATTGTCATCAGTAGCTAGCCAACTCCGAAACAAAAACGCACCTGTTGCGTGTATCAGTGAGATTATATAATTACAGGTAGGTACTCTATATTAATCATCTGTCAGTCACCTACCGTGCAGCAGTAACCACGTCAGCACTAGACTCATGTTTGTCGCTGCGGCTGTTCAATTAAATTTTCCCGACAAGTCTGTATGACAAATCGTCCAATTTACTCCTATTTATAGCAACCGACATAAAGGCAACTTATAAAATTTACCGAAATCATAAAATCTGTATTCAGATATCCATGTTATTTTGGTAGCTTATCGGATAGGATTTCTGATACTAGGATAGAAATTACCATTTGATGGCCTATGAACATACGGGTCTGATATACTACACACATGTATCATTTCTAGTGCTTCTGAATCTGGCGTTCTTTGTCATATTAAATTATGTTAAGCCCAGTGCACTTGGTATATCGAGATAATTGCTAAATTTAAAGGATTGAATTTACACATGTTGGCCGGTGACAAACTTTCTTCATTGAAACCTTCCTGCTTTTTGAGTTGGTTATAATATTAGAGTTTCTCCAGTAGATCTAAAAATGTGACCTATTCAGCTCTAGGCCCCGTACGTTATTACGGCAAAACCTATATTATGTGTTACGATTTTGTGCATATCAAACACCACACACACGGTACAGCTGTTGGCAGTGCCATTTT
>JACSZP010000137.1:0-17662 GCA_016161895.1 Pinna nobilis
ACTTTGAAAAAGGGCCAAACGACACTCCCATAGCACAATTTTCTCAAATTGTTGAGCGGTTGCCATGGCAACCAATGCAAATAAAATAAAAAAAATGTCATAAAGTTTATACTTCCATTCATACCAATACATGTGCAAATTTTCAAGAAATTTGGTGACTATGCGTGCCCAAATTGTTTAAATGGTTACAGAGAATGGCTATTAAATCTCTCTAGTTAATGTCAATCACGATGGAAAGGTAATGAGTCAGTTCTTAGTCGGAGTAGAAATATTTTACCAAGGATTAGAATATATTTATAGGAAAATTGAAATCTTTACGTTTGTCATAAGCATAGATAAAAATAACGCATATGTTTTGGTTTTTTTTTAATGCTAAATATACAGTACCCTTGATATTAATGATTTCATGCTGCCTAATATAGTTTTTTCGTATTTTAAACTATAGTATGTAAGCATTAAAACTCGAGGTATTTAAATATACAAATAGGTGTAGGTGAGTAAGTGTATCAGTCTTTGAAAGAAATCAATACTTTGGGTAATTTAATTCCAAAAGTCTTAACTCGTATACCAAGAAAACTTTTAACTTCCGTGTTGAGAACAGGTAAATCTATAACCCTTGGCATCAATTCAAGAGTCCTACATAACGGTTTGAAATGACAGTTGATTTTCGAGGTAACAGACTTAATGATCTGGAAAATATGTGTCTGTGGCGGATATTTTCTATGATATAAATCGTAGTCTGATAAGGAGATGGAGGAGTTAGCAGGATCTGTATATGGGAGTTATAAGCTGACAGAGTATATACACAAGGGGAGTTTCGGTTTTATCTACAAAGCCATCAGAATATCCGACATTCCTGGATCAACGGACCAATCCTCGAAGGTATCTGTATTTGTTTTCACATTTTATCTACTTCATTCGTATTCGTTTAATTCTTCCTGTGCCTATTTTGCATCCCAACAAGTGATATACGTTCGTCGTTGTTTTAAGTATTCACTCCGTGACGTCATGCCTTTGTTTGACGGTGCGTTGCGATCCCGACAAAGGTTCTTAGGTTTAATTGCTGTTATCCAAGTACAATCTGCTGAACACAAATAAGATAAGATACGAACGTGCAAATGATGTACTACGTGATAGACAAATATGGTAAGGGTATAAAGGTTATCGGATTGATATCATACGCTCTGTTGATAAAATCGCTTCGAATATATATGTAAGAATGTCAACATCAATATCGGCTTAAAACTTAAACATATATCTTGATTTACTCTTAATTCAAATAAATGCTATTAAATTATTATAATTTCATTGCATTGCCATCCATGTTTTTATTTTTGGATTATATAGCATTCGTTGTCATTTCCTCCTGCATTTATTGTATTTATGAATAGAGATAGTTTGATTAACATTGACAAAATCTTAATGTGCCATTTCACTTTATTAGGAATCTTACCAAACATTTATCCTCAATGTACTCTTGTTTGTGCTATGTCGAACTTATATAGTGGATGAATTTTACCGCCAATGTATGTAGCTCCGAAATTGAGAGGACCTTTCAAATGGGTTTATTAAGTTATGGAGATAAGGGTTTCCACACAAGGTTTTGTTATTCGACTTCTCAATTGATTACCATCAGATCTCCTTGCAACTCGGTATAACAAGGACACATTGAAAATCTGACTCTAATTTCCTAGCTTCATAGGGGCCGTCGTGAGGTCTTTGTCTAGCCAATCGTGCTGCGCTGTGTTTGGGTATCCCTGTCTTTGGATGAGATAGTAAAATCGAGGTCCACAGCAAGTTTCGTTTAGGTTTAAGAACTCTTACTGTTAAATGGCTAGTCCTGAGTGAAGAGCAAATTCATAGCCCTTCACCGTAATACGACTACGTCTTAATATAAAGAGTGGGACAACAATAATAAAAACAAATCCTAGCACGATAACCAGAGTGAGGTTTACTTTTTGTTTTCTAGGATATCTATGCAGCGAAAGTGATCAGCTTAAACAATGCAACGGACAGACAGAGAGAAGTTATTCAGAGAGAAATAGAGCTCCTAAAAAAGGCTGAAACCTTCAAGAATGAACATATCGTCTCCTATATTGACCACGTAGTGGATAGAGAGATGACTTGTATTGTGATGGAATTCTGCGATGGCGGATCCCTATACCAATACATTCAAGATCTTCGTTCAAAAAACAAGGTCATGGGAGAAAGGGAGTTTATGGATATTATGAGACAAATTGCCTTGGGGGTTGAGGTGCGCTGTTTTGTATTTTCTCCGTTTCGATGATAATTTGGACACAGAATGATATTACTTGTATTTTCGTTCACCCATATTTCTATTCAATATTATTGTTTTCGAGTTAATGATTTCCTTTCACATTAGATTTTAGCTAGAAATTTGATAGATAACAAATTCTTTGTAACAGAAACAACAGACGTAGTTTTAATCAGAATAAATTTGCCAGGAGACGTCGGCTCCTTTTGGTCCCCTTGTCCCATTTAAGTTGGACTTTGCAATACAGTGGCACCCACTCATATTGCCTCTGGGGTATTTAAACCCCGCTTCAATTTGAAATTGTTTTACAACTGTTTTGCTTTAATCCAGTTATACTAAAAACCCTGTCTATTTTAAAGTAAAATTCATTTTCCTTCTGTTTCAGTGTATCCGGGTTTTATTATTCATGCTAAGACCTTTATAATTCCAATTGAGCCGAAATTTATAACAAGAAGCTTTTTAAAATATATATTTTTTTTAATATTACTGAGCAATGATACAACATACTAGTTTACGGCCTCTCTTTATTTGCTTTACAGTTTTTACATGATAATAGCTTCATGCATCGTGATCTGAAAACGAAAAATATTTTGATGACCAAGGACCGGGGGATCAAAATAGGCGATTTTGGTGTGACAAGGTATGTACAGTTGACACATTTATTATTATTATTATTATTATTATTATTATTATTATTATTATTATTATTATTATCATTATTATTATTATTATTATTATTTATATAACTATTATAACTTATATAACTTTTGCTATCATTATTATTATTTTTATCATTATAATCATTATTATTATTATAATTATTATTATTATTGTTATTATTATTATCATCATAATTATTTTTATTATTATTATTATTATCATAAAATCCTACTCCACTTTTCGGAAACATCAATTGAGCTTGCAAACCGTTTAAATATCGCCGTCATTGTCGACGTAGCTAAGTTGATAAGCTTCAGTGCCCGGATATACGACAGTCTATTGAAAATACCGGCCATGTATGGAAAAATACATAGTCTGCACATATCTTTTGCACTACTTTTCATTGCAAAATTTTGTCCGTGTTGGGATAATTGTTTACTTCGTAGCAGTTGTTGATTAGTTATTACAGCGAATGGGACGGGCAGCCGTACCCATTCATTTCGTTTGCAATTTATTTTTGATTAATTTTTGTTACCTTGGTGGATGTGACAGCTTGGTGTGGGACTTTTTTTTTGTTTTTTGCATGTGCGTGTTTGTGTGTCTGGGTTCAATAGATTTGTATGTTGTCGTATTTCCTTAATCGAAGTTAGTTATGGAATTGTTAGATTGTAAGAACAATTCAATCTTTTTTTTTATCTCTCACTTTTTTAAATTTGACTGTAGACTAAGGCAGGTGTAGCCGGTCAACCGGAGACACTTTCTCCCCCATGCCTCATTGTTATTACTTCTTACCTCTGGAACCGTCATATATCTGTGGTTGGTATGTTCGCCCTTTCACCGTGAAGTCGTAGCCTCGAAATCGGATTGGATAGTAAAGTCCGAGATCCCGTATCATAGATGGTGCCGGCACGTTAAAAAACACTAGGCCAAATGTGTTACCCTTCAATGTCATATAGTGACACATCATACCGGTTTCAATACCGATTGTTAGACCGTTCGTACACTGATTTTGACAACGGACTATTCCGTTTACCTGATCAAGATATCGGGATCACAACGGTCATGCGACCGATCAACAAGGGATACTTACTCCTCCAAGGCACCTTATCCCACCTCTGGTGTGTCCAGGTGTCCGTGTTTGCCCAACTCTTTATATGTTTCGTCCTTAAAGGAATCACAAGATCCATCACTGTCACTACCTTACCATTTTTTCAAAAAAGTGAAAGATTCTTGAGCGAGAAATTAAACAACTATTTAACCAAAG
Source organism: Pinna nobilis (assembly GCA_016161895.1). Classification (NCBI taxonomy): domain Eukaryota; kingdom Metazoa; phylum Mollusca; class Bivalvia; order Pterioida; family Pinnidae; genus Pinna; species Pinna nobilis. The sequence continues at coordinate 4,200 of JACSZP010000137.1, forward strand.
TCCCGCCTAGAGTATAGAAATAATGTGAAGTACTAATCTTTTTTGTACTATTAATTTGACTTTTGGCGAATAAAAACACTACACTCTTTTTCAAATGACTCTCATTGACTGTAATGACTAAAACGCTCAATTATAATATCTAAGGTGATAATTTTGAAGAAAAAAAACATTGAATTTTATGTTTCAGAATTATAGAAATTAAGAAAATGTGCTCTCCTCTTACTAAGGAAGTTGGAACGCCATATTACATGAGTCCTGAAATGATGGAGAAAAAAGATTACGATCAAAAGGTAAAACATCTATAAAGAGACTATATTTTAAAAATTAAAAAAACATTCAAGATCTTCAAAATAAAAATAGAAATGTGTGAGCAACACGAACCACACCAAAAACCATGAGTGAGTTCATGTGCTCTGGATGGATAAGCAACTCCTGCTCAATGCGCGGCACCCTTCGTGTAACATATTTTCGAATGCAAGATTGTCACAATTTGTGATGGTCATCAATGAGAAAACGGGGGTTCGGGACATATCCTTCATCATCTGTTTTTACAGATTGACCATATTGATCACGTACTGTTTAAAACTGAATTGCAATAGAATGTTTGTCTTAAAACAAGATGGTTAAGAATTCGATCCTCAGCAAAGATAATTGGCTTATCAGTCGTTTTTCCTACGCATTGACACCTAAAAGGAATATATATATAAGTTCTAGATATATACGTGTATTTATATTTATATTTATATATTTAGAATGCCATTTAGCCATGACAATCAGAGACATAATTTAAAAACCGAATGTAAATAGGTAGATCTTACAAGTCTTATCCATATTTGCTTATTATATGTCACCAGGCACAATGAAAAGTTAATCCTAAGACTTGTTTTCATCATATCTGTATATATTCTTATTTATACAACAAGACTGATATTTGGAGCCTGGGCTGCACGTGCTTTGAAATGGCGACTGGTCAGTATGCATTTGGGGAAGAGTCCATGGCCCGAATAAAGGAAATTGTGTGCAGTGGAAAGGTAAGAAAGGTTAATTGTCGTACATTACTCTTTGATTATTTACCTTATACTCGTACTGTTTAAATTGAATTGCAAGAGAATGCTCGTCTTTTAACAAGAAGGTTTAGATTTCGATCATCACTTAATATAATTGACTTTTCATGCCAAAACATAACTTTTTACAGTGAGAACTATCATACCACTGTGGGGGGCCTCCGTAACCGAGTGGTTAGCGTGTTCGACTTCGAGCCGAGGGGTCCGGGGTTCGATTCCTGCAGCGCCACTACGCGGTTGGCCGTCCCTGTCTTTCGGATTAGACAGTAAAAACCGAGGTCCCGTGTCACAGTAGGTGTTGGCACGTTAAAGAACCCTCCCTGCTCTACAGCCAGCAGTGCGGAACACAGGCAAAATTTTTCGCCCTTCACCGGCACACGGTGACGTCTCCATATGAGTGAAATATTCTTGGGTGGGACGTTAAACAACAACGCAAGAACAACATATCATACCACAGTAGGTGTCTGAATGTTAAAGATCCCCCAATGACTCTAGGTGCCACGCAGACAAAACTTTTGAAGTCAATCTTGGTATAGGTTATCTGTTCGTTTGAGTTTTTGCTAGTCTAGTAGGACTAAGACAGCAACAATAACAAAAACAACAAAGGGAACACATAGGGAAGAAGATAACTTCATTTTGACTTTGTATAATTGCTGGGAATTCGGCTCGTGTTAGTTAAAACATTGTTTAATTATTAGAATTCTCAAGTAAGATCATAAACATTGAATCTAATTCACGAATCAGATCTAAAACTAATTGATAACATTTAAATCAACCTTTACATCTTGCTGACCTCAATAGATTTTTCAAGAACATTTGCAAGTTTTGCAGTATGTAAATACGGGCACCTGCTCAAAGTCCTTTCTGGCCTGCAAGTGTTTAAATAATTCGACTGCTATTAGTCTAATTGAAAATATGTAATTGGTTTCTATTAAGATATCCTGTGTGAGTGTGAATTAGTGTAAGAAGTTTTACTTTTAAATCCGATACGTTTTGCGTGTAAAACCATTATCACACTCATGGCAAACAACCATCGTGGCTCGACGATAGAGTGTCTGTCTATAAGACAGGAAGTCGAGAGCTCAATTCTCAGCATAGGTAGAAAGCTTCCCTCGTCTTTCAGATAAGGAAGTACTCTTCTCTGGGTTAGGGGACACTAGGTGACGTCGTGTTAATTTTACTTGTAATTTTATTATATCATATTTTTCAGATTCCAGATCTGAGTCGAATAAATTATTCAGAAGAAGTGAAGCATATGATAACTCAAATGCTGGCGAAGAGTAGTCGTAGTCGCCCAACTATAAAGCAAATCTTAACTTTCATACAGAAACACTGCGAGTCAACGGAAAATGGTAATACAGCGTATTCGTGCTATTTAGACAAGTTACGGAATTGTATAACTTTCCTTTCCGTTACTTCTCATACACCTTCAGTCTGGTATTCAATTCAAAGATAGTTATGACCACATAAACTTTTGATTATCTTGATAATGGGTATGCCTTGAATGAAGATTCGTTAACATATTAACACTCTAGTAACATTTTTGTTATTTGAATAGACAAAATCACTATTACTTCATTGTTCATATTCTTTAGCCTATTCAATTTTCGATTTTTTGCTGAAAAGATTCGAGAAAACAGTATTTAAGTATTATGAAGTATTCATTTCCAGATCCATCATTCAAGTCTTTAATTAAATATCAGTCGTTTCTAGAAAATGCTACGGTTCAATTCCATTAAAAGTATTAGAATATATGTCGAGGATTTTCAGCTTAAACAAAGGATCTTTTAATTCAAAAATATAAATATGGTTTTTGTCTCGTTTTTATATAAAGCTGAATCGACATCAGAGAGAGACAGACCACAACAATCCATGTCGGACTACGAATCTGGTTAGTATTTCCTAATTATTTACTTGTAAGAATACATTGAAATACAATTCACCTGTAAACATGCATATCTATGTCGATATAAGCACATCCCTATCCTCAGAAGTTATTCCAAACCATGGAATACTCATTATAGGCTACTCGGCTTGTTTGTCTCGTCTGTTGAATGTTCTTGGCTCGAATATTGTTGGCGACAGACATGAATCGTCAATATTGGCAGCAATAGTTCCTTCAAATTTGTAGAGACAGTAAAGAAGCATTATTTGTAGAGGACAAATGTCAAATGTAGCAGTGGGAGTTGGCAGTAGAAATACAGTTTATTGCTCAATGATAGTATGTGCTGTACATGTCAACTTTTGAAGCAGATCACTAACATTCGGTGGCGTGTTCATGAGAGTATAAGATTTTTAGATTCATATAAAGCAACAACAGAAATGTATATCTTTTTTATATCTTTTTTTGTATTGTTTTTTATGTTTTTCAAAAAAAAATAATACAATTTTCTTCTTTTCTTCATTTGCAATATTGTTCCTTCGTTTAATCAATTTACACCTTTTATATGTATTTATGTTTCGTTATAGGCGATGATTTGGCAACCAGAAATAAAAATAAACGATTTTTAGAGAAGCAGTCTGAAAAACTTCAAAAGTATGTTTATATGATCTTTTTTGTTACATACACATAAAATATAATCTTATATGTCAAAAAGAAGTTCTGTAATAATTAGTTTGAGAATTGGAAGATATCATTTTGACACTGTTTTGAATTTTACTGATATAGCAAGGATTAGTGGTGCTCAAGCGCATATAATGACGCTGTCTTCTTTGAAAACACTTCTGCCTTAATTGTAAGGCGCCGTCTTATCGGTATTGGTTAGTTGTATTGTTGTTCAACGCCCGACTCTGACATCTAAAATTGCATATATGGAGACACCAAAGTATGTCAGTAAAGGATGTCGAATTTTACCTATGCTTGGTAAGCAGGAACTATTCTTTTAAGTGTCGACATCTACTGTGATACGGGGAATCGATTTGAACTTTCTCATTCGAAAGATAAGGGCAGCTTGCCGCAGCGGCGTTCGGATTCGAGCCCACAACCTCACGATCAGAAGGTGAATACACTAACCACTGAGCCACTGATCGGTGTATAATGTACTTGTTCAAATGAATTTTGTTAAGAGACAAGTACAGTGCTGAAAAAGTGAAATACCTCGGTATTATAAGCTGGAAATTTGAAGATAGTTATTAACCAGTCTCAATGCTCTGTTCATTTTCTTTGTAACAATGTATGGCTCGATCATAGTCGTAAATTAAAGTATAGTGGAACCTCAGCTAAAACCACCTCACTTAGTAGACCACCTCACTATTAAGACCAGAAAAGTCATTCTGTTTATCATTATTTAGGCTATATCAACCTCACGTAGGAGACTGCCTCACTAATCAGACCAATTTTAGCTAGTCACGTGGGTGTTCTTTATAGCGAGGTTCCAATGTAATCGTACTTAGTTTTGGAAATTATTCAACGTTCCGGTAAGGAGAGCCCCACAAATTGTTGAACAATATAGATATTTGAAAAATCGTTAACACTGTCGCCTATCGAAAACTTAGACCTTTGCTACAGTGCACGGATACCGAACAGAGAAAAACTATTTATATGATAAGATGTAACATTCCGGAGCACCTGAACTCATCCCTGGTTTTAGTGGATTCGTGTTACTCTATTTTTATGTATTTTTTTCGCGTGGATTGCTGTGTTATAACGTTGTCATGTTTGATTTGGCCATGGTTTAGTCTGTTTCTTGAATTTTGAATGCCCCCTTCGGAATATTCAAATATCCCGTTTTTGCTAGTGACATGTCCAAATTTTACTGTATACCTTGATATCAATACATTTATGTAAATGGCAGCTTCGATCTGTTGCCTCTCTACTAAACTGACTCCGCTGCCTCTGAGCACTTATTTTATCGTGCATGGGATCATGACTTATGTTACTTCCAAATCCTGTCAGTAAAGTTAACCCTGTTGAGTGACCACCTGATTATTAAGACCACCTGCTCACAATGACCGATTTTTGCTGTATCCAAAAGTACCATTTATGTGCAAATCAACCTCTTATAAATATCACCTCCCTGTAAATACTGGTATTCTTAATTAACCTAAGGAGGTTGTTATATACAAGTTTTACTGTACACTTATTTTTGGTGAAATATTGGTTTGATTGCGAAAGTCTGGTGGTCTTTGCTCAGTCCAATTCTAGCTAGCTTTTCCTCCAACACTTGGAGAACTTGAGATATCTCATTTGTATCGATATTAATAAGTTTCATTGGTGTTTACATTTCAGGACAGTTATAAAGGAGATAGGCGGTCATAAAGCCCCAGAAATACTTGTTATTATCAAGTCGTTATTGAAAAGAAAGACGGAACAGAGTGAATTCCGGGTAAGTAGGTTCCTAGTGATTCTCATATCGAAGTCCATTTCGAAAAACTAAAGTTATTATTATTCTTACTATTATTATTATTATTATTATTATTACTATTATTATTATCATTATTATTTCTTCCTCTTTTTCCTCCTGGTTTTTTTCAGAGAAGGTATTTATATGGACAGATAAATGTGTTATTTTACATTATAGTATTTTGATATAAAAGTTCACTAGCCCTCACCCTATCTCCCTTCGTGTCTCTAAGTCTCTGTCTCTGTTACTCTGTGTCACTATCGCTGTTTCTCTCTCTCTATCGCTCACTCATCAAATGCGAGGATATACATATACCATATAATCTTTTTTGCAGAAGAAAATTTTGCCGATGATCGGAGTGGCGAAATATGATCGTTTGTATCCGCTTATGAAAGCAATAAACTGTCTGGAGGAGGGGATCCGTGCCTTAAAACCTGTTGGAGACTTATCTTTGAGTCTGTCCGAGATGGAAATTACGCTACCTGGATCTGAACAATCATTCAAAACATAGTTCTTACTGCAATAAAGAAATCGTTTTCAATACAGTGGAATATCGCTAATAAGAACCCCCACGTGACTGAAAACAATGTGTCTCATTAGTGAGGTGGTCTCCGAAGTGACATTAGAGAAGCCTTGAATATTGATAAAATAAAAAAAAATTATTGGTCTGATTCTTAAGTGAGGTGGTCTTAAAGCAGGTTCCTCTATATATCTGTGAACCATATCACATATTATGACTTTTTTGCAATAGAACCACTACAATGTTTCTATTATATATGTATAGGTTTATATATATAGGTATGGCTAGACCAAATTGGAATGTAGCAAACCTTTTTGGGTGCCTTAAAGAGCTTGGTGATGCATGTATATTATTATGATACAGGATATAATGTATTGGCACATAATTTATTAGTCAGATACCGAATAGATATGTGATCAGGTCATTTGTCCATCTAGTGTAACCCACTGTTATCGAACAAAGACGCTTAATTTGAAAAGGTTTATTTCCCGGATAAATAACTTTAGTACTGTTGTACCCAATTATTTTGAAACCTGTTTGTTTGAACGAATTTATATTCCTTTCTGGTTTCAATACATCCGCTTATATTTCTATACTACCATTCATATCTGGTTTCAAATGAAACATTCCCAACGTCGAGAAATTAAGACATTAAAGTACATTTATTTAAAATGTAAGCAATTTAAAAGCACTTCTATTGTACATTATCAGCTTGAATATGCATGCGTAAAGACATTCATAAAAGACTTGTCTGTTAAAATATCAGATTTTTTTTTACATGTGAGCTGTTCTGTTTATTATTGAAAATTTATGCTGAATTGATCACGTCTTTCTGCCTTACACTCTCTCTCACATTAATAGCTCAATTTCAAGTCGATCGGGTAGGAACATATGCTATGCTAAATACTTTAAAGGACTACGTAGACTCAACACTACAGTTATATAGCTTACATGTATTCATCAATGTAACATAAACACGTGTTTATTGTTGACAAGTTTGTCATTGGTCAGTCTATACAGGTATTCGAACTAAATGCACGGATACTCGGTCTATGTTAGATATAAGTCATTCGAAGGCTCTGTCCCGAGTGCATAACATCGAATACAATAAGATATCCACCCACCCACCCATAAGTATTAAGTTTTCCCCTCTTGTACATTTGTCATGATCATTAAAATGTGAAAACTTGTATTTTGTAGATGGGGAAACTATGGTGAAACCGCCAAATAGAGTTCAAAATAAATATGCACATTCAGAGCGCTTCCACTCCTATTACTGTGTCTGTTTTACTTTATAATTATTTATGTTCGTTTGACAGAAACGAATAGGAACATAAAGTGTAATATACGTTCATATGTATCACATTGTGTAAATAATTATACTTTTAAGCGTCACACAGATATCGTCAAGTAAACAAACTTTTAAAAAGGTGCCGTTTTTATTTTTCTATTTTTACATACATTTTCCATGATTAGTCTCGTTTTTTATCAAATAGAGTAAACATCGGTAATCATTATAGTGCATTTTGAATAAAGCGTTTGTAAAATGTATACCTGTATCTAGTTTACCTTTATCTATTTCACAGCCCGGTATTACCTGTTTACCAAATAAATGCTACCTGTGCTGTGCACAGTAAAGTTTTGAAATGAAGTAATTTAAATAATTGTTAAAATTATTTGGCGCTTTACTCTATGTGACTGATACACGTTGATACCCAAATACATAAATATATACTTGACTTTATATTGTCTTATTAGTGTCTTACTAGTCATGCAAGAAGTTCAATTTTAATTAACATCACTTCGTCTAATGCAATAATTTCATTGGAACAATCAATGCATTATTAGGTTTATTATTTTTATATTGCTTTTTGTTACGTTTTGTAAAATATGAAGTGACAGTCATTAAATCATTATCAAAGTTCGGGAAACGATATGCAAAACCGATGGATTTAGACTTAAACACGGATCCCTGAAAATCTAGATGCCGAGTAGGAGGTTCTACAAATTACAGCATTAACGGGTCACACAAGTCGTACGTCGACAGTGAAATATAAATGAAATAAGTGAGAGAATAATGAAATTTCACTTCGAATTTTTCTCTTCAGACGATACAATACGCAGAAATAAAAGGTTCCTCAACCCCAGAATGCACAAGGAAAGAGAAATTCTGATGATGTACTTTGTATGGGTCTTGAACCTCTACATGTGAATGACGGTGAAAATGTAGAAGCCGGTGATAAAAAGGGAGTACGTGTGTATTTAAATCATAATCACTAGATCGATAGACATGGCCATAGCCTACCACTAATAGAAACAAACAATGATTTACACAAGAACACATAAAAATAAGCTTTGAATCAACACTCATCCAGATAAAACCAGTAGTGGGATCAGGTGTCCCGGATTGGGTGGCAACACCAGCTTCATTCCCCGCATCTGTCTTGCCACTCATATTAATAATATTTGGGAAGGAGTCTTCTGGTGTAAAAGTAGTGAACGAGAGCAGAACGACCGCATTAGGATTAGGATTAGAATTACTTCAACGGGAACATTTCAATGACCGATATCAAGTTACTTTATATAATCGTTGTAGTTGTTGTTTTCATATTGACTATAGTAAAAAGGGTATATTTTTAATCTGACAAAAATAGCATCATAAACCGTAAAAAATAGTTCAAGCATTTAGTTATATGTGAGAGCACCTTTTTAATAAGTCGGATATATCGGCTCTATATAGATTAAGATATCTGTAAATGTTGATGAAATTGTCCTGAAAGAAGGTCATGTATAGAGTACCGCCTGACCGGCTTTACGCGACCGTCGAAGGAAAGAAGCAAAAAACGGATGAAATATGACAGGTAGTCTCTTAATAAAGGTGCGTGATTTATACATTAAAAAGAACATTTTGGGAACCATATATTTAGTTCACATAAGAGAAAATATTTTTATTTAGTGGATAGGTCAGACTGTATTTGATGTGAGACTCCGTCGCTTAGATATAATGCATAAGTTTTATTTGTTTCACCTTAGTGACGTGATTTTTTACACGAGTTATCGTTGTACAATTGTCCGAATCATTGTGTGATGAATGAAACTTAATTACAAACATGTACAGCTCTTGTTCGAATCTAGTTTAAGTCAATTATAAATTCATTTTGTATGTAAATAATGGGTTGATTGTCATTTACCATACAGAAGAAGTAAACCTGTGGCCTTGACATTTCCTTCACCTCTTTCAGCTGGGTGTCACGTACTAATCAAGAGATTCTTGAGCGTGAAAGAAAAGATTGAGGGAATACCTTCTGCGATAAACGTACAGCATGTAATATATTAATAATGATTCTTTCTTCGTCAGTCAAATGAGCTTTATCTTTAGTTTCCTTTACCGCAGATTTTAAATATTTGTGAATGATATCTACTCTTTTTGAAGTGACAAATAATTAAATCTACCGGTAGATATTGTTATCATAAGAGGGCTCGTGGTACTGGATGTAGCAATTTTATATAGAAAGATGTAGAAATTTAGTAAAATTCTAACGACAAATGCTATATTTCCTTAGATTTCTTTTAATACATGAGAATGCAGTAGAAAATCATCATCTTGGGGGCAACTTTTCCGGATAAATGTATCGTCCCCGGATTTCTGAAACGCATCTTTCAAATTGGAAACTTCAATTTGAACATCTCTTCCGAGAAAACTTCCCAAGAAAGGTGAAGGAGCCGGATAATTGGCGCTCGGAGTAAGGATTCTCGATTGTATAATATCTGAATAATTCCTATACTATACTAGTGCTTCAAGACATCAAAGTTGCATGATTTTTTGCTTGATCCTCTATTATCTAAATTTCTTTGTTATTTGATAGATTTTACACACACACGCACTCTCTCTCTCTCTCTCTCTCTCTCTCTCTCTCTCTCTCTCTCAAACTTTCATACTACAGAAACAAATTATTAACAGAAATAAATATTTTGAATACTTGATTAAACCTATAGCTTATTCTATAAAACACTTGAATTTAATTGGGACGAAAATGGACATCTTTTTAAGAAAAATTTGAAAGAAAACAAACAAAAAAAAGTTCAAAAATATGAAAAAGCCTAATCAAGTACAAATCAATAGCCTGATCCCTGCAGGTAGGTAAACTTATTTATAATGCCTGTGTTTTAAATTTATAAATGCTACTTGTTAGCATGCTGGTTAAGTACACAAAAACAACGCTGTTCGCTTTAATTCGTTCGCTAAGTTATGGCAAAGTTTTTGTGGGACAATTAAATAATGGATATAATCAATATATACAAAATTTGCCATCTTTTTCAACATTCATATACAAAACACAGAAAGTTGAGGGATCGGCACAGATATTTCACCTGTAACAGGTAATCAGGAAGATAAATAATTTTCCACTAAATCTAATTTGGAATGCTGCCAAGTTTTAGGTGTTTTGAATGCATATACGTAAAGATCGAAGGGTATAGCACACTAGGGTAGCTGCATTGCGGTCGTATATATCCTCGTGTACACTTCTAAACATGGAATCTCAAGAACATAAATATTTGAAGGGTAAAACGTTTGGGGACTATAAGTTGTTGGAGTTGATTGGTACTGGAACTTACGGGTGTGTTTACAAGGCGGAGAAACGTGATACAAAGAAAGGCGAATACCAAGTGAGTGTATTTCATGTCTTTGTAGCATTACTGCGAATACCAAGTGAGTGTATTTCATGTCTTTGTAGCATTACTGCGTGAGCATAGATTGAGATATGTCGTTGTTTTTGTTGTTGTTGTTGTTGTTGTTGTTGTTGTTTTAATTCCCGCTGAAAAAGTATTTCATTTTTATGGCTACGTCAGCACATGTATATGAACAGTTTCAAATGTTCAGCAATGATGCCCTTGTGCAAGACTTTTCAATAACAAAGAAACATGTCGACATTTACCATGACATGATGCTTAGATTTCTGTGTCCTCTTCTTAAAGGACAGGAAATACCAACACCGTCTGAAGCGATCGACTGCAGGCATAAGAACAAATTGTATGTGTTTCTGTGTATGTATTTCTCTGTGTATATAAGAGGAGATATAAATGTTTTAATGATTTGTTTAGCTTTAATACTAAACATGATTAGATTTCGACTTAATCGATTTATATTAACAAAAAAATGAATTATAATTGCTGTGCCTGCACGTTTGATACACACATGACCGCAATAGAACCTCAGGTAGGTTAACACTATTGTAGCGACATTATTATAACACAAATGCTTCTATTTAAACATTTGTGATCAATAGCTCATGTGTTCGATCGAGCAGGATCTGCTTCAGTAATTGCGTATGGAAATAAAATTTCAATACCTATTTATAGAAATGGGATTTCTACGTGTAATAACAGAACTAATCGGGGTTTTTTCCTACAGGAATTACCGACTTTTTTCTCACTATAGTGTTTCCATTCGGTAAGTTATAAAATTATGTATAGACATAGAAGAATTATTATGGGTAAATAAAAGATATCTGAATTGACTTATCTATCTTTGAATATTGGATGAGGTAATGGAAAATTCTGACTCAAAATGGCATTGAACTAGGAATTCCCCACATACTTTCAGTACATATCTATTTTCATGATCCAATTCTATTTGTTCTTTGAAAGAAAGGTGTTGTTGTGTTGGTTTTCATTATTCTATCCCGCAGGCGAATTATGGAGGGTAAAGGAAACGTGTACATATACATTTGTATGAGAATCTCCATGTCTATCCGAAGTCAAACGTCAATAAATTTGAAAACATAAATCATACAATGAAAACTTGCACAGAGATGATGTCGATTCGATGATTTATGAAGTGATAAAATCTATACCGACCGAAGGTCGAACAGTGAATCCTCATTTAATGTCATTTTGTTTATATTTACGTGTAGCTAAACATGGTTATCCCTTAATATCATCTAAATGCAGTGCGATATGATGATTTATCGAGTCGCGTGGGACCAGTCCTTAACCGATGGGGAAGTTCATAAAGACTAATGAATATTCAAGCATGTTGCAAATTCTTTTAACAAATTGATTCTCAACATACATCTTGTGATTGAAAATAGGTTTCAGAGACTAAATTATTGTTTTGGCGAACTGTTGATGCTGCGGGATGTGGTTCCTTTAAGGGTTGTTTAGCTTATTGCTATTATAACTGAGTCGCTAACTGCATTAATGTCTGGGTTTATGATATTTCGCACATGATGCATGTATCTCTAGATCTGATGTCATCTTCAATTTCTGAAATATTTTCTCGCTTTTATTTCAACAGGTGTTTGCAATTAAGGTCATCAAGGTGCACAAAGACAGTGTGAGACACATGACACTTGTGGACAGGGAAATCGAAGTTTGTGAAACAGTTGAAAAACAAAGTCCCCAAAATATCGTTTCCTTTAAAGAATATTTTAAACATGAAGATTATCCTTGTGTGGTCATGGAATACTGTGATGACGGAACACTGTATGAAAAAATTCAGAGGCTGAAAACGGAAGGTAAAGTGATGCGGGAAAAGGAATTCGTAGAGTCACTTAGACAGATTGTGGACGGTGTTGAGGTAAGGGCTCTTCAGCAAACTGACCGAATCATATTTTCTTCACTCTATTAGGTGTTGTTGCCACAATTACTCCTTTGTATATGTTAATGCAACATCATCATCATCAACAGCAGCAGAGTCATCATAGTCATTTTCATCATCAACAGCATTATCACAGCAACTATAGTCTACATACAGTCGGTCCCGGATATATCGAAACTGAAGGGGATGAACCTTTCTTTCAAATAATCAGGGTTTTCAATAAAACCAGGTAAAAATAGAAAAAAAATCAAATTTGCCCGGAAGTTAAAGTCATTTTACATTAAGGGCGATTTTAATATCTGTATCAGGATTCAACATGAGCTGGTTACAATGCATCTTCATCATCACCATCATCATCACCATCATCATCACCATCATCATCATCATCATCATCATCATCATCTATTTGTCTTAAAAAATGATCGTGATAAATATCACCAACAATTACTATCAACGTCAATCCAAAGCTACATGTAAAAAATCCCTCTGAACGTGAATAGCTTGAAGGTCATCACTTACACTTACACGCTTACATGTCATCACTTACACTTACACGCTTACATGTCATCACTTACACTCACACGCTTACATGTCATCACTTACACTTACACGCTTACATGTCACCACTTTCACTTACATGCTTACATGTCATCACTTATACTTACACGCTTACATGTCATCACTTATACTTACACGCTTACATGTCATCACTTATACTTATACGCTTACATGTCATCACTTATACTTACACGCTTACATGTCATCACTTACACGCTTACATGTCATCACTTACACTAACACGCTTACATGTCATCACTTACACAAACACGCTTACATGTCATCACTTACACTTACACGCTTTCATGTCGTCACTTACACTTACACGCTTACACTTACACGCTTACATGTCATCACTTACACTTACACGCTTACAT
>JACSZP010000138.1:5365-17679 GCA_016161895.1 Pinna nobilis
CTGTATATCTGTCTGTTTGTTCACAGATATTTTACCATGGCAACAACAATTTTTTTAACAACATAATTCACATATGCATTCCCCAAAACGCGGTCTTCCAGCTGGTACCAACATTTTTTATCTTGTGACCTTGACCTTCATGTTTTACCTACTGTGAAATAGACATCATATGTGGCATGTCTTTCACAAAAACATCTTTTATTTTGTAAGAGTGGGGAGTGATGACTCTCTGAAGCTGTGTATATGTGCTCATGTGCAACACGTATTTATCTAAATTCTATATACATGTATCTATTATAACAAATCTCAGCATATGAATTATGATCAAAGTACTCATTTCACTACCTACTCCAAAAAATCTATTATAATTTGGTATGAAACTAGTCATCTGGGCATCTTCCAGTAGACCTTGTTAGTCCTGCTTCAGTTTTCCTGAACCTGCCTCATCAAATGCAGGTTATTAATGAAATTACTACTTTTTGTCAGGTCTAACAGACAGGGGTCATGATAATTCACTATCCTCCTGTGTACATGTATATCTTTCAATTACTTTCAAATTTCTTATTTTTCTTTTAGGATCTGCAGGTAAGACTTCTTCTTATATATCTTAATATCATTACTGTGCTCAATGTTTATTGAATTCCCTGGGCTTGGCACCATAAAACTTGTGAATTTATGTAAGTCTGAAAATCTTCTCAAATCCAACTCATCCTGAATTCTGATTGGCCGAGAGACTGGATTCTCAGACTTAGGTCAATTTTCAAGTTTTATGGTGCCCAGCCCACTGTTCTCACCTCAAAAACTGAGAGGGAGTTTATACCATCACCCTGTTTTGGGTGTCTTTGTTGACAACATCATTCATACTAAAGTTGAAAAGTTTTAGATCTTGGATATGACCACCAGCAGGGGTGAGGAAATAGTATGCCCGACTTGCCTAACCAGTTACGTTGGACACTCGGACAAATGAATTTTTGCTTTTTAGTTGTCCATGGACAAGTGGTGCTTTAATGGGATCACAACTTGTAATGATATTGGCAAGTTAGTTTATGTTCTGGGCAAGCAGATTTTTCAAATGCACTTGCCCAAGGATAAGTGCCCAAAACGCATATTTCCACATCCCTGACCAGGACTTGCACAAAAGAGTCAATAGATATGGAGCGTAGATTCAATTGTTTGACCACTATTTTCTGTTGGAGTGGACATGTTTAGAATCTAGAAAAACCTATATAGGCGAACTTGATTTTAAAAAATCTTTGTTTTTCTTTCAGGAATCTGGAATAGTGCATCCGATAGCTGTCAGAATGTCGCCAGAAAGCCAGATGCAATCCACAAAGGAGGTGTTACCTGAAAGGGGTAGGGCATTTTCAGGTAGAACTAGCTGCATGGGTTTTTGCGGCTTTTTTTCTTACTACTTTTACTAATAAAGTTGAGAGATAACAAAGAATTGTGCATATTAGAGAAATCAGAGCATTTTCTAGAAATAATCTTTGCATTGCTGTGTGAAGAACAATTTGTCTTTATTGAACATTTTTGACTAAAAAAAATTGATAAAATTGAAATGTTGATAGCAGTTACTTCCCTTGCTCCAGTGGTTCTGTGAATTTTTGGTATCTGAAATCAGTTGTATGGGGACTTCCTAAATATGGTTATAACTTAGATTCTGCCAATCATTTTGAATAAAAATTATGTATTAGTGAATGCCTAAAAGAGTTCTTTCCTCTTTTTTTTTTTTATTATTATCAAAGTGAAATCATGTCCAGAATTACAGAGTATTCCTTAATAGACGTTTTCAATGAATATTCTCCGAAATCGAGATTGGTCTGTATGTGTATGTCCAATTTTTATCATGGGGGGGGGGGGGGGGGGGGNNGGGGGGGTCCTTTGTAATCTGAATTACTTAAATGACCTTTAATGGTAAAAAAGACATCTTCTTGTAATTAGGGTCAAAGGACACAGGCGTCAAAGGTAAGTGTTCTAATTATAGATATCGACTTTGTCATCTTGTTTTACGGAGATGGTTCTTTTCTTAGTTCATTTAAAATCAAATTTTCAGGTAACTTTTTGGGGAGATGCCTTTATATGATTGGGTTAATAGGGGCATGGAGGTCTGAATTGTTTTCTGGATTAAAAAAAAACAACAACAAAAAACAGGAACGCTCTAAATTTACTCAAGGCAGTGATAACTTACAAATGATCTTAAAATTTCATACACCCACATAAATTCGAGTCCATACACCAACAAGTCAATACACACTATGGATTTATTCATCACCATTGATCCATAGGCTGAACAACTTTGGATGTCATCCTCTTTCGACTAGTCGTGATACTGACATACTAGTACTGACATGTCCATTGCATGATGGCAATATCGTGGTTGCCTGTGGTAACTGCATTGATTTTGCATGGTGACTTTCCATTTTTATGCATGATGAATTGTGGTGGACTTTTTTTCTCGAATCTTTTACAGATTTTTTGAATCTGCATGAAATTTGATTTTCTCAAACATTACAAAGCAAAGTGGAACTAGATCTATAGGTCTTGTTTACTTTGCAGTTGCTGCCTAAGTCAGAGGCAGCTACTTGCATGGTCATTGCTGGGTGAAGCATTCTGTTTTTCAAACCCAAATCCAATGTTTTGGGTCAGAGGTAGCATGTTAACCTGTCAAGCATATAAATCTGTTACCCAAAGGGTCCCTGGTTTGAACCCCAGCCTGATGAATAGCTATCTTCTGCTGTTTTTTGTTGTAAGTTTTAAGAGTAAAAATTTGGGCTCCATTTCAAATTTTAATGAGGCATGATCTAGATTCCCCAAAAAGGTCAAAGTTCATAGAATAAGTAGAAAAATTAATGTTTCTGCATCAATAAGATAACTCAGTAAATGAGAATATGTTTTAATCAGTGTAAAATATATCAGACGTAAAGAAACCAAGAAAATTAAAGAATCAAACTTTAGATATCATAGACTAGCTTCGCACAAAGAAAAAACAACAACAACTTTTTTTGAAGAGAATGAAAAGCATGTTAGAGGTCAGAACTTCTTGAAATTGAATTAGGATGCATCTTACGTGTGATAGCTAGTAGCATAGAAAAATTAACCAACAAAAAGAGAAAACGAGCAACAATGTCCCTATATACCTTTCTTTAACTTAAAACACAATAACTAAAACGGAATTCTTACATAGTGATATAAAAGATGGAAATGTTGAAATAGCTTCTTCTTTTCCCCCCACCATTGAAATTGATGGGCATTTTAATATAACAAGATAATATGTTTGTCAGCCTATCAGCCTTTAGACATTTGCTTATAATATTTTCATAATTTTTGAAATGTTTGCTATGAAGCTTTGAAGTTTAATTAAACCTTTTACGCTGAAGCTTGGAAACTGAATTTTGATTGAAGATTTTGTAAATTTATCAAAGTTTCAAAAATTCTTTTGTTTAGTGCTTTGCTACTACATGTATATGTCAAAAAATAATGTTTAAACAAATATTGTTGGTATCTTGAAATTGTTTTTGAATATTTTCTTTGGTAAAAGGCAAGTGTACGCATGAATATTTGAATTGCTTTTATGCATTTGAGCAGTGATTTAGAGATCTTGAAAATGAATCATATTCTGAAAAATATCATTAATCATCATAAAATATTTTGTTGATATGTTATTTTGGGGTAATGAATTATTATTTTTAGGTTTGTAATTTATCAACTAACAAAACAAAAAAATTACAGAAATAATAAAAGAAAAATTAAAGAAAGTAAATTGAAATCTATGTGATATTTTATGCATCTTAGACATACCTCAGCCTTCCATATATTTTCCTTTTGGCTTGGTATGCATGTATTACCTCCCCTTGGGAATTGTATGTATGTATTCTGTCTTTGGTTTGAAATGCAGAGTTATCTTTCCTTTGATGAGAAATATCATTCCTCAACATTTCGTCCTGTAAGACAATAATTGTATGTGAAAAGATTTTGTAGCCCTCTATCTCCTTAGAAAAAGACAAGTCATGTTGGCCTACACTACTGTGGTAATTTATGATTTTACACTATTCCTTACATTATTTCAGTAGGTTGCAAAGTTGTAAACAGGGCCTGGGGCACCATAAAACTTAAGAATTCACATAAGTCTTAGAATTTCCTTAAATCCAGCTTCTCAGCCAATCAGAATTCAGTATCAGCTGGAGTTGAGAAAATGTTTAGACTCATGTAAAAAATTCTGAAGTCTTATGGAGTCCAACCCAATTGGAAAGAAATAAAATTAACCTCAGAGGTGAAATATATTGGCATAGACATTTTATGATAAATCACAAAAATCCATACTTCTGTCTGGTATAAGACAGCTCTGCATTTCAGAACAAGGACATTTTCTTCATTTTTTTGGAAGTGTACAGTGGAACCTCGCCTAAAGACCACCTCACTTAAATGACCACCTTGCAATAAAGGACATGAAAATTCAATCTGCCTGTCACTATTTTAGGCTATTTCAACCTCATTTAGGAGACCGCCTTACTAATCAGAGCAATTTTAGCCAGTCACTTCGGTGATCTTTATAGCGAGGTTCCACTGCACAGTAGAGTTGGTCTATAACAAAGTCAAAGGGCATTGACTTTTGACTTCTATAAAGGCATCCTTCGTTTTAAGCATCAGAATTTACCATACTATAAACGTGAATGAATAGTAATTGTTTTGGGGGATATTATTCCTGTATGTTATATTTGCTTTAGGCCAATTCGTTATATACCGACCCTACTGTATTTATGACCTGTTGCTTGCATGTTTTTATTTTTCTCCTTGTTGTATAGCATCTATGTATTCTCTCTCTGTGGTCATTGTATGTAGCCATGTCCAATGTTTGCAGAACCAGCCTCGTTAATTGATACTCCTAACCTCGACCAACCCGAGACACCGAACACAAAACAGCGCTCCAACACTGAAAGCGTACCCGACGCTTCACAAAACGATATTGACCTTTTAACCGGTGACCTTCCTCTGGACAGCCAGTCAAATCCACAAGCACCACTAGCATTGCAAATCAGGCCTCGGCCTGTACCAGCCAAGAAAACAGGTATCACACAATTGAGTGTAGTATTCGATCTTCAGTGTTTGTTTTTTGTAAACCACGTGTGGTTTCATTGCAGAAGATTTTCTGTGGAAAAATGTGTAATTAACATTTGCTCCTTATATAGAAAGACTTGATTTGTGAGGTGAAGCGATGTAGAACATTAAATAAGCAATTTTTGTTGTGAAAATGATTAGATTTGCAGAGTTTTATGTGTGTGTATTTTTCTAGCATTAGGCAGTTACAAGAATTAATCAAGGGAGATAATCACATTTATATATGTACAAATCATAAATGAGGGAGGCGAGATAACCCTTTACCTATTGTAGTTCATTGATTTATTGATCTTGCAGCCATTTGGTTCAGTTAATTTCTTGTTGCCTTGTTGTTTAACGTCCCACTCAAGAAAATTTCACTCATATGGAGACGTAACCGTGTGCCAGTGAAGGGCGACAAATTTTGCCTGTGCTTGGCACTGCTGGCCGTAGAGCAGGGAGGGTTCTTTAACATGCCAATACCTACTGTGACACGGGACCTCTGTTTTTACTGTCTCATCCAAAAGACAGGGATGGCCAACCGTGGAGTGGCGCTGCAGGATCGAACCCCGGACCCCGCGGCTCGAAGTCGATCACGCTAACCACTCGGCCACAGAGGCCCCTTGTTCAGTTAATCAAACTTTCAATGATCTTTAATCAAGGTATGATGACATGTGAGGATTTTTAGGCTATGAATCTATGTCATGTCCTTCATCTTTACTTAGATTACTGAATATTTATGTCATTTTTGGGGATGTGTGAAAAGGATTGGGGTGGGGAGGGGGGGAGAAGGGATGGGGGTGGGGAGGGAAGGCAAATAAAGTTAGAGTATTGATATATTACTTCTTAGCTATGAAAACTAGAAATCCCTTAAATTTGAGAGAATTTTGGATCCTTAAAAGTGTTTGTGTAGACTGGATTAAGCACTGATTGCTTATTGTAATAAACAAGTGACATGTACCAATTACAAATAGACTTTCAAGATTAAAATTTCTTGTCAATTGTTTGTGGTAGAGCGAACAAATCAATACCAGCTTTCTTTAATCCTATTTTATTTTGTTTTAGCTTGAAAGTCAGGGCTCACTGAATCTGTTGAATTGTTCAAAATCACTTGCGGTGTACTACGTTGTTTAATTCTTTGAAAAGCAATGGGTTTAAAAAATATATATGATAACAGAAGAAAATCTGGTACATATTTACTAGCTGTAGCCAATCAAAAAAGTTTACGGCAAGGCCAATGACCTTCATCTTCAACTTGTTAACAACCGCTGCCATTTTCAGGGCATATTGTTTCATGTACTCTTTGTATTGCCAGTCAAACAATTTGACACCAAATCAAATGACCTTTGACCTTCATCTTAAACTTCCTCACAAGTGTAACTGTTTTCAGGGCTTTCTATTTTAAAAACTCTTTATATAGGGCTGTTTTGTTATTATCAAACTTTTATGAAATTGTGGGAAAGGAAGTAATCCAGATTTATCATCACTGTTGCCATGGTTTCCTAGTACAAGGAAGAAGATAATCAATCACATTCAAATGTAAATCAGTATAATTAGTCATGGTATGGCATGGTATTGTTGTTTAACATCCCACTCAAGAATATTTCACTCATATGGAGATGACACCGTGTGCCCATGAAGGGTTACAAATTTTGCCTATGCTCGGCACTGCTGGCCGTAGAGCAGGGAGGGTTCTTTAACTGTCCAACACCTACTGTGACACGGGCCTGGGTTTTTACTGTCTTATCCAAAGGACAGTGACGGCCAACCGCGGAGTGGCGCTGATGCAGCTCGAACCCGGATCTTCCAATTTACAGTTGAACACACTAACCACTCAGCCACGGAGGCCCCAATTAGTCATGTAATCCATGCATTATTGAAATACATAACTTTTCTCACACTTTTTGAGGGTTTGAAATATTTCCATGTCTATGTTCAGTTTCACTTTCCCACTTACAAGTAAGCACAGTGCACTTCAGGCATGTCAAGTCTGTCTCATAACTGATTATGATTTTTGAAGGAGTGGTGTCAATGTTCAATTCATATTTATACAAACAAACAAAATCAAAATATCAAGGTATATGGTATAGTTACATGTATTTTCATACTGAGCTGCATATAGTAAATGCCACCTAGGCCTAAGTTAATCAATTGATAATGAAATGTGACATCTTCCAATATTTCAGCTACCACAAATTTCTGACTTTCATTTTAGAATTTTTGTTTAATTTGACCCTGACATTCATATATGTATTAGAATTTTTGCTGTATTTGACCCTGCTTTATAAAGTTTTAGGTTATCCGGGCGACTTCATTCAGCATTTTTTGTCCATTACAGATTCTTTTCATAGATATTATGCCATTTTCCCTCTATCAAATCCCTATGACTTAAATTGCCTTATTCACTCAGTTGGTCTTCGGTAATATTAGTCTTTGTCCATCATCATTTAATGTGTGCTAGATATCCATTTCATGGGCACTGGGATATATTTGCTTCTTCCCACCTTGCTTTTTCCAATATTACATTGTGGTTTGTGACAAATTAAGATGATATTTTTTATCCTTTTACATTTGCGTATGAGATCCAGTTCTCTGTTTTACTATCACAGCTCATGCGGAAGGTTTCTCCCATGTGAGAAATTCCTGTGAGATCTGCATATCTCATATGAGAGTGTCATTGCAATGATCTTGTTCCAACCCTTTTAGAGGGAAAAAATGTTGATGATAAAGTGGAAACAAAATTCTGATATCTTCTAATTCCATGCAATCGAATTTTCATAATTTTATCAATTTATAGAAAAAATAAATTCCCAGAAAATTTGGAAATGATAATAAATTTTGCATAAATACAATGAAGTGGTCGAGAAATTCAGTTCCAAAGAAGTTTTAAGCACACATATGGTATGTACCTATAATACTAAAATGTAAAATGTTGACCAAAACACCTAAGTTTATTTAGATAATCACTTTCATCACTTTGATTGACAGTTACTGGTATTTAGAATTCCATACAGGGTTATCTGCCCTTTGTTCATATTTTATTTCCTTTCTGTGCAGTACCTGGCACTGTCAGTGGCTTGTTAGTACCAGTTCCAGCATCTAGTCAAAATTCTGACGTTGTTGGAACGACAGATCGGCAGCCGCTGAACCAGTCACTTAGTCAGGATCAGGAGCCACCCTTGCCACCACCTCGACCCACTCAAGGGACCCAAGGTAGAAGCTTGTCAGTGGATCTTATAGGTAAGCTATAGGATGTTTACAGTGTTGTTTTTGTTGTTGTGTTGCTGTTTTACTTCCCATTGAGAATCTGTCACTTATTTGAAGATCTCACGGAATACTGGTGAAGAGCTTTTAAATTTTACCCTATGTACGTCACTTTTGGCTATTGAGCAGCGAGCGATCTCTAATATCTAATTACCTACTGTGACACAGTAGGTGTTGGCATGTAACAGAACCCTCCCTGCTCTACGGCCAGCAGTGCCGAGCATAGGCAAAATTTGTAGCCCTTCACCGGCACACGATGACGTCTCCATATGAGTGAAATATTCTTGAGTGGGACGTTAAACAACAATACAATACCATACCAACTGTGACAAGGGACTTCAGTCTTTACTGTCTCATTCTAAAGGTTAAGATAAGTTGCTCTTTATTGAAACCAGAACTGGAGACAGCCCCTTTCTTCCCACAACTGGGACCCCAGGATTTTTTTGTAGAAATCAGCTTGTTCAGCTAATACACCTATAGTTGTGTATTCCATACCCCAAAAGCAGTGTCAGAACTAATGCTCGTGGATATGCAGCTCTGAATAATACCATGGTTATGATCAGGGTACTTATATGAAAATTGTTGTCTATTTATTCCACATCCCTTGAACTTAACATTTGACACATCTGACTATCCAGAGCAGGGCAAGTTTGCAACACAATTTACTAGCCTAGGGCTAATTGCACCATAAAACTTCAAGAATTTACTTATGTCTGATAATTTCCTTAACTAACAGCAAATCAGAATTCAGTATTACCCAGTAGCTGGAGTTGAGCAAATTCTTAGTTTTATGTATATTCTTAAGTTTTATGGTGCCAAGCTATAGGGTTGAGAAAATTCTCAGATTTAAGTAAATTCTTAAGTTTTATGGTGCCAAGCTTTTGAGCTAAGCAAATTTTCAGACTTAAGTAAATTTTTAAGTTTTATTGAGCCAGACCTTGATAGAAGTTTATTGGCTCATATTACATGTTCCTATGGTAAGTAATGATGCAATAAATGAATATTTGTTTTTTACTGGACAAAACGAGGGACAAGTTATGATAAAATTGTACAACCCATATCTAATATTTGGTTGCCTTGGGCCTAACTGTTGAACTTGAGTCCTGAAATTCCTAACATAAAAAAATGTGCAGGATATCAGCAAAATTTACAGGATATCTCCAACAGAAAAGTGAATTTTACCATCTATTGATGGAGACTGTTCTTTGAAATAGATGCTGATATATGATGTCAATTTCATTAACCTTGACCTACTTAAGAGCAGCTGCTGTTCTATTGAGGCATAGCGTTTCAAAATTTCACATTTTGTGTTATTATTATTATTACCGGTACATGTACTATTGCATGTAATCCAGTTAACTCAACAGCTAGAGAGCCATGGATGGACAAAATCGTCGGAAATAACGGGGAAATAGGAAATGGCGAGGGGAAACTTCCTATCTACACAAACTTCCTGTTCAGTCATTGCCTGCTCTTCCCCTCATAGATAATCTCCAGAATTGTCTAAACATGGAATCAAATTTACACGATATCGCTAACATTCTAGTGCAGGATATTTTTCATTGCCTTGGTAAGACTTGGAAGTGTTTTTTGTGCACTTATTTGCATAGCCAATAGGTCAGGATTCCTTCTTTGAAGTGCTTAAGGTGTAGGAACACTTGTTTATTTCAGTATGTCCGTCAAGAAGTGCTTGAAGTAGTGTTAGATTTGACTTCTGAAGTAATCATATCAAAAGTGCTTTTAAGTGCTGTACCTTGTTTATTTCAGTACACCTGTTTTTGAAGTGCTTAACATACACATTTGGATATTTGAGGGCACTTGTTTTTTAAGTGCTTGAAGTGCACATTTGGATATAAGACACTGACAGATTAGCTGGTATAAATTGTACAATACTTACCGGTATACATGTACCGGTATATGCTGTTACAATGTATACATTATAGAAAATGATCAAAAAGGGGCTATCGTACATGCAGGGAAATAATTAATATGCAGGACTGGTTGGTGTACTACTGTATTTATATGCTTTTGTGCATGTGCGGATCTAGAGGGGGCGTTGAGGGGGGTCCCAACCCCCCCTGGAATTAGCAAAATATATATCAATATTGGTCAATTATGCTTAGATTCTCTATTTTACAGGGTTGGTTTTTCTTTTTTACAAGTTGACCCCCCCCCCCCGGAAAAAAATCCTGGATCTGTGCATGATTTGTATTGCTAAATTAGGATATTCAATATAGGTAGACATACTTCTCAGAGCTAAGAAACTAACATGATCTATTAAAGATTTGTTCAATTATAGCCCTTTGTGACAAACTGCTCATTGACCCATGACGGACTAAATGAAAACTAACAATTTTTAATTCAGGAATTTGATTACACATGTAAATTACTGAAATCAGATTTTCCTTTATGTATTTCAGGACTTCAGACCCCACCAGCTGTACCTCCTAGGACGTCACCAAAGGATGTAAGTATCAAGCAAAATACTGTGAATTGTTAATTGTATAGCATCAAATTACCAGTTTTGGTGAGTGTAAGGATAAGAGTGCGAAAAACAGTCAACAAATAAATCTTATCTTCTTCACTCTTATTTTCCTTAAAAATGTTGTTGTACATGTCGTCTACTATGTTTCTTTTGCTGCACCAGAAACAACGTTATTGTCTAGTTTCTGATTTGCACATGACACGAGAAATCATTCAGAGTCACCGATTAAGGTTCCTCACTGAAACAGGTCACCGGACGATACTTGACACAGTAGAATCCCCTTAACTGAGTAGCCTATTTGTCACAGAAAGCTATGATATTATCTAAATTACACAATTACTTGGAAGTGTGGGAAAATAAAGAGCAATCTTCTTTTTAATGAAAATCAATAACCCCTCTCCCCCCCCCCCCCCCCCCCCCCCCCCCCCCTTCCAACTGCTGAAAAAAAGAATGTATACAATTATTCAAACTATGCAGCTAACGGATGTGTGCGAAAATAAAGAACCGTAATCTTTTTTTTATGACAATCAAGCATCCTTCCACTGTGGAGAAAAAAATGAAGTCTAACACACACACACACACACACACACACCCACCCCCTCCCCCTTTGTCATAACACCATTATGTGATTGATCGACATCACTGCGATTAATCATGACACCACTGTGACTAATCATGACATTACTATGTGATTAATCATGACATCATTACGTGGTTAATCATGACAACAATATGTTATTAATTTTGACATCATTATGTGCTTAATCATGACATCATTATGTGATTAATCATGACACCATTTTGTAATTGATCATGGCACCATTTTATGATTGATCATGACATCCTCAGTTGAATACTGAATTTCATCTCCACAGAGTCCAGCAATTCGGAAAACTACCAACGGTTTTGGTGCAATAGATTCAGAAAAGATAGCCAAGTTTGCCGATTTCAAGAAATTTGAATCCATTCCGTCTGAAGAGAGCTTGGTGATTTTGAAAATGTCCAGTTCTACAGACCCGCCATCGGAATCTGTGGAAGCCCATAGACGGTCATTATCACTGGACTACAGTAAAATGGTATGTAATTCTACTTTTGCCACTTAGAACACAGGGATAAGCTCTTCACATCCCTTATGGTGTTGTTGTCGTTGGTGTTGTCAACAACATCTGTAGACAAAACTTTAATCAGGGTTATATCTTTCCAACTTCCAAAAAAAAAAAAAAAAAAAAAAAGATTTTCATTTTTCACAATTTGGATTCCTTATAAGGACTTTCCTTTAGGGTCATAGCCTAGAATAGATGGATGAATGTGTAACTTTCTAGCCACTGATAGAATCATTGATAAATGAAGATATTGTCTTTTTTTGGTCATATACCCGGTAACTGTAATTTGATTTCTTTTGACAGAGTCAACAACACTCCTCCAGTGTTCCCGAGGTACCAGGTAAGATTTGTCGGTTTTATCAATAGTG
>JACSZP010000151.1:8737-21626 GCA_016161895.1 Pinna nobilis
GCTCGAAGTCGAACACGCTAACCACTCGGCCACGGAGGCCCCTCGAAGTTATGTAAAACATCCACGTCTTTTGGGAGAGGTATTGTAGAAAATATGGTCGGCACTTGCTCGTTTTACAGTTCATTTTACAATGATGTACATGTATCTAAATCTTCTCGAATGCCATCTTAAAATCTTCGTTCGTTTCTAGTGTATTTTACGAGAAACATGTTTTATATCGACTGCATGTTTAATTTCTGTTAATTTCTGAAGACTGTGAAATTAGGAATTCAAACATTTTGTGAATTTGAAAATAATAAATACAGAAATTTCTCAAAAGTTGGACAAAAATATACATGTGTTAATATTCCAGAATGATATCTTTATCTATCCTATAACGTGGAATTTGTTTTTGAATTAAAAATTCATATATACATGTACATTATATAGTAAACATAAATTATTTCACAAATATATCTGGAAGTAACCACCGAACGAAAATTCCGCAGTTTTAGCGACGGAAAATATAGAAAGGAAAGAAAACGGAATTCGTATTGATTCGGATGAAAACAATTTGAAATCATTAGGGTCTATAAGATTTTTTTCTGGTTCATAAGCCGAGATTAAGGAATTTTAATCTGATGAATGACCACAAGCTTTTAGTCCGTCCACAATAAGCACTCACAAAATTCGACTCAACCACAGGGCATAGAAGTATCTCTCTTTTTTTCTTTTCGCAAATATTCCAAATTAAAATAGTAAAAAAATACGAAAAACAATTTTCTTAACAAATGTGGACTAATTTTAAGGGATATGTTGTAGACAAGGTTTGTCGTTTACACAATTGAAACAAAAGGAAATTTTCAACGACACACATTCTTTACTTGTATAAAACAAATACATACATGAATAAAGTACCTACCTTGGTATGTAAAATCCAAAATAAAGTGTTCTAAACTCCAAAATGAAGATATTAATATTTTCCTTCTACATAGTTTCATAGAATTAAGTATATCCACACAGATTTTTTTTTATATATGCACACCAAAATTACAAAGTATAGCAACAGAGGCCCACACCGGCTGGTTGGTATATGGTTAAAGCGTATACTTCTTTTTAAACAACAAAAACCTGCAGGCTTAGCGGAGCGAATCACTGAACAATGCACCCGTCTATACAAGAGGTTCAGCTTAGCCTCGGTCAAGGTTATACGAATATATCCCGTATATTTTTAAACTCTCTCTCTCTCTCTCTCTCTCTCTCTCTCTCTCTCTCTGTGTGTGTGTTTGTAAAATATCGTCCATTAAAATTATATGTAATCTCGATTGTTAAATTGCTTATGTGAGTAAGTGCTTACTGACTATATATTTTTGTTGTAGTGGTCGGTTTTTTTGTTGTTGTTTTTTTTTTGGGGGGGGGGGGTTTGTTACCTCAGGTTTAGGGATATGAACAATAAATTCGTACTAAGAGAGAGGTCTGACTTCAGGTTTCTGTGGCCGTATTTTCGGCTCATGAAAATCCGCAGACTTGATTTGATTACAGGTAATGTTTTTAACCTGTATGAATTCTTACTGAATCAGCATAATCGATTCAGCTTGATCGAATTCGCTTTATTGAAATTGCAAAAAGATACAGCAATACAACGTTTAGAATTTAGAATAATGCGCAGATGTCGTCAACCCTTAATTTGTATCTGATAATATGGTAAAAGGTGATTAGTTCCGAGTACGTGCCGTCAGCACTCTTAAAAACTACGTCGGAAGTTAATGATAACAAGTCGTAACTTACTCAGAATTGTCGTAGTAATAAAAGGTGTAAATCGCACAATATTTATGCAGCTTTGCTAGTCATTACGTTCTGACAAGTCTCAACAAAGTCTTTAATATTTTTTTTTTTATTTTTTAAACAATGTCGCACTAACAAAAATAGAGCCCTCTTGGCTGCCTTTGGTTGTCTGCTCCGGAAAGTAATACGAAAGAAGGGCTTACGGTCAAATAAAGACAATTTATTTTACACAACTTAACAATATAATGTTATCTTGCAGTTGCGAGTTGCTGTTTTTGTTTAGAAAACCTGTTCTTCAAAATTAAATTTTCTGTATTTTCCAATTCATTACCAATATATATACATGTTGTTGTTGCGTTGTTGTTTAACGTCCCACTCAAGAATATTTCACTCATATGGAGACGTCACCGATTGCCGGTGAAGGGCGATACATTTTGCCTGTGCTCGGCACTGCTGGCCGTAGAGCAGGGAGGGTTCTTTAACGTGCCAACACCTACTGTGACACGGGACCTCGGTTTTTACTGTCTCATCCGAAAGACAGGGACGGCAAACCGCGGAGTGGCGCCTGCGGGAATCGAACCCCGGGCCCATCGGCTCGAAGTCGAACACGCTAACCACTCGGCCACGGAGGCCCCATATATACATGTACTTGGTCTGTAACGAAGCCAAAGAAGATTGACGTTTGATTTCGTTATAGGCATTCATCGTTTTATGTGTCGCTGTCATCTCTCCGGCTATCCGAGATGGACATGTATTAGTTATCAATGATTAGTGAATCACTTTAGTGCGGTATACTAGTATGTTGACATGTATGCATACAATTAATTATATATATATAAAATATTATATTCATGCAACCCAAATGCAGTTTCCGTCACGCATAGATTGTTCATGTACATTCATTTTGTAACCATTCATTTCATTGTTTATTTCGCTATCTGGACCCAGGTGCACGATGCATTATTAATTTAACTTGTAGTTTGGCAATAAGTACATGTAAATATTGAAATTTTAACATGTTGTTCAGTGACTATGTCGTTAAACGCTATTGCAGAGTTGTTCTGTTAGTTAATAATGAGTTAACTAATAAAAATTATTTTAAGCGACCACAATTACAAATTTAACCAAGAATTAGTTCATAGCTAGATTTTCAACCAAATAAACTATTGTGCAAGTCGGTCCCTTTCACGCAAACTACATGTATCATTAAATTTCCGAAAAATTGTAACACTGTCTCTTTCAATCTTGTGTCTAAATGAAATGGTGCTAAGCCTGTGTTCATTAAGTCACAACTCTCACCTAAAATAACGGACCAAACATAAAATGTAAATCGATTTAACTTTGAGTCTATAAAAGGTCTAATTGACTCCTGTTTACACAGAAATACATTGACCTATTACGGTCAATATATACTTTAACTTTCGTAACGGTCACTCTAACCCGACGTCGGTTTTTATTTACACATTCTGTTTAGTTTCGATCTCTTTACAATGGCTTGTTTATCGTGAAACAACAGAACAACACTTCTGCTGAAGTTCATTGTACAAACCTGAAGCGTAATGTTACGAGTGGGCAATGGTTGTCAGTGTTATATCATTGTTCCACTAAAGAATCTTTTGTTACTATGGAGACGACGCCATATACCGGCGAAAAGCTAAAATTTAATTCAATTCAATAATATTTTATTGTTGTAAAAAAACACAAGGATTCGGCAACAGGCATGCCTATATAAGCCGTCTCCCATAAACGGTAACGAGGAGAACATACAAAGATCAACATACATTGTATATACAAAAGAGCTAAAAATGTTGGCATTATGCACGGGTGTGTGCCATTCTTTTGGTGTCTTTGAAATTCAATTCAACAAACCCGACAAACATTTTTTTTTATTAGTTTTGGTATACTGTGAGATACATGTCATGCGTCGAATTACGGTCCCTGTACCTAAACATTGCCAGACGAAGTAGAATTGAAGAATTGCCTGTAAGGATATTCGAAAATCAAAGTCCTACAAAGTCTAGAATATTGACGGCCTTAACGATGAAAACAACTGAAAATTCCTAATGAGATGGGACCAGTTGTCCGGAAGAAGTCAGCGTCCCCTGTTGGCATACCGCATCCGCAATTGTTCAACGGAAACCCTACTACATGTAGTTCGGTAAAACGTCGATTTCGGTTGAAAAATTGAGGCATATGCTCTTGATCTAACTATCAAAAGGTAGTCACTGTAAATAGTCAGGCTCAAGAATATCCTCCAGGTTCCTAAAAAGGGAGATCTCATATTGTAAAAAAAAAAAAAAAAAAAAGATTTCACGTGCACGTTTGTGAAACTTTGCGGAAATTTAGCTTTACCTATATAGTTTCCTTAAGGTTTCCATGGGAAATTTTAAAGTTTCAGTGAGTTTCTGCACTTACGAATCCAGATGGATTCAGCGGCAGTTCAAATCGAATTGAATACATATATCTATACAAAGTGCATTTATTACATAAAACAGCAAGCAATTCAAATATTAATATATATGTCACATCAAAATTTCGATTTGAAAATTAAAAAGTTAATTTTTACATTTTCAACCCCAAGTATCAGAATATGGTATGCTCTTTTCTGTTTTATTATACCAATCCATTTTGATCTGTGGTGTTGAAAGGGTTAATGTAACATAGAAATAACTATAACTGAGTAGAATGTACGCATGTCATGTTGTGTGTCGATCTCACACACTGGGACGGTGTCAATTTCACTCTAGCAACAACATAAAAGATCGGTAACAAAAATATATAATTTCCATATGAACAATAAACATACGCGCAGGAAAAATTTAGTCACGAGAAATGAACGATCTGTACGGCCCAAAATTGACTATATTCTTTGCATTCACGTATGCTTTGTAAAAAGTGAATTAAATTTGTCATATTTTCAGACATAAATATCATCAACATCTTACAAACAACATATAAAAGACAAATAACCATGTCTTCTGATCGTGGGGTCATGGGTTTAATTCACGCTTGGGGGGCGGGGGGGGGGGGGGGGGGGGGGGGGGGGGGGGTGCTGTCCATGTCTTTTCGGGATGAGACAGTAAAATCCTAGGTCCTGTGTCACGGTAGAAACCGGCACGTGAAAGAACCTTCCCTGCTTTACAGCCATAAGCGCCGAGCATACGGGCAAAATTTGTCGCCCTTCACCGGCACACGGCGAAGTCTCCATATAAGTGAAAGATTCTTGAGTGGGACGTTAAACATCAATACAATCAACCAGGTTAGATAACTGTAATGAAGGTAAAAGGAGGGGAATATAGATGCAAGCTTACATTTTTATTTTATGTTATATCATGACTTGGTAAACGTGTTGTTTAACCCTTTCAACACCACAGACCGAAATGGACTGATCTAAGACAATAAAAAAGAGCATACCATTATGATACTTGGGGTTGAAAGGGTTAAAGGCACGTGCTAGATTTTGGAACTGATTGGTCAAAACAAAGCGTTCCTAAGATATTCAATTTGTAAAAATTCATTTTAGTTAATTCAAAAAAAAAAATTATTATGGATTAACCAAACATGTTTCCATGTTGTCTTACGACATGTCTATTTATGTTTTGAAAAAAAAAAAACAGTATGTGTACATTGACCACTAAGCAGTCCAGTCCTAATGCATTATAAGTAGGGGAAGCTTACTCCTCCATGGCACCTGATCCCACCTCTGGATTGTCATAGGTCCTTTTTTGTCCAATATTCACCAAAGTTGTACAGTACATATCCCGCTGGCGATTGATATGAAACGTCTTAGAATCTCTTACTTCCATATGTTAAGAAATAATCCTATGTGGTTTGCCTCTAAAAACTTTTGCATAAAATAATTTATTCCTAGAAATATTCAACACATCTAGACCTCCATGAAATCTTGACGTGTATTTAAGTTCATGACAATTTTATCGACCGATCGCTTTGGTTTTCTGCATAAATTGTTAAATGATGTCCGTTATCTAGTGTTTAATTAAGCGTTACTCTTAAGGTTATTTGTACATTTAAGGCCAATTTTCATGGATGAAAGTTTATACTGGACTAGGTGATCATTTACTCGTCACGTGTTACAGAAAATCTAATGGTTTAAACCTGAAGAAATAATTGTGCTGACTTTTCATTTTCGAGTGTTCATCTGACCGTTACATCGGTCACCCGGTCAGTTTTCAATAGCCGACGACAATGCTGCTTGCTAAATCATTGTCATTATGACATCTCTGACACAATGACCCATATATTCAATGTCTGAGTACTGNNAGAGAGAGAGAGAGAGAGAGAGAGAGAGAGAGAGAGAGAGATGTTTCATCCTTGGGGTATATATGGAAGTAGATACACATTGCATTGTGTGCAAGAAAAGGTTTACATCGTATTCATTGCCATCGTTAAATTAACCGGAATTGGAGATTAAAGACCTCCATGTAATTGGTGTTCAATATCTTGTCTTACTGTGACCTAGGTTTATTGTACATGTATTCATATACATGAACCTCCAACTGCAGGGCCTCCGTGGCCGAATGATTAGATCACTGCGCTTTAAACCATTAAGTTTCTCGCATAAGTTGACAAAAATTACTAGTTTACTCATTATTACTAAAGGGCCAATGCTGCATTTTAAACTGAGACCTTTTCTCAGCCCAAAAGCCTGGGCCCGAAGTCGTTAACGTCAGTAAAAACCTCAGGCTCAACTTTTTCTTCGGTGAACGTGTCTGTCTCAAGCAAGGATATATATTTGGTTTAATTAAGATAGATAAATATTCACTCGTTTTATTTTTTCAACTTAAAAATTTTCATTAATTTGTGACTCTTAGCCAGGATTGTTAAGGGAAAAAAAGAAAGAAAAAAAAAATAGTATGGTACATCAGATTAAAGTACGTTCTCAAATTGTTTTTGAACCTGGTTACGTAAGATTCCGAAGAGAAACAAAAACTATTCCAAATATTAGATACCCTGTTATAAATACACATCAGTGCTAAAAACATTTTACACGTAATATACTTTTGTCTATACAAAGACGTAGTATACAACAAAAGTTTCCTTTTTCATAATGAAATTACCAAAGGACATTCCATATAAGTCTAATGGATATGACAAGTCTGGTATGATAACTGTCTAAACCTGGGAAGCAATTGCAAATCCTTAACGGGGTGAGATCAGGTGCCCGGAAGAAGTCAGCGCCACCTGTTGGCATGTCATAGCCATCTAAAATGTTCGTCGGAATCCTCAAGAAAGAGTAAACTGTCGATATCGGATGAAAATGTCATGTGCTCTTAATCTGGCTATGAATGAACTTCGTGTCGGTAAAGATATTTCCCGAGGAAAAAGGGAAGTGAGAAAAGATCACCTGTACCGAGTATGCACCAACGATACAGGTGTAAGTAAACACACAAGATTACCGTAGATGTAGGTCCCACATGTATTGTATTATAACGTGTGCATCTGATTGTTATCTTAAAATAACATATAGACAATGACGTAAATGCAAGAAATGAACTTGAAAACATCCATATTGGCCTGGAAACTTAAAAGTGCAATTTTCGTACGCGTAACCTTCATTGATTTAAAAACGCATGGAACAAATGAAAATGTACACACTGAAACTTGTACAAGTAAACAGACGAAGAATGGAGGTGAGGTTGTTCCATGTCTAGCAAGTTCGCTTTCAGGTCGTGAGCCGGTTCGAGTCCGCTCCTAAGACGAGACGCTTGACTTTAACCCTGTCTTTCAGATGAGACATTGAAAATTTACAATTCGCTTCACAGTAGATGTTGGTACGCATTCGCATTCAATAGCCGATAGTCCTAAGCATAGAGCGAATTGGAAATCTTCCATCGGCCTACGGTGATACCATTCTACGGTGATACCATTCTACGGTGATACCATTCTGCATATATATGCAAGTAGGTGAGATTAAACCTTGCAACTGTGTGCATGGTTATATCCCTACACCGATAAAAATATAGTTAATTTGTATAGGCCCTACAAATCTTAACTTACTGTGATAGAAAATATGCAATATTAATGGCCAGCTGCTGCTAGAGGTAAATAAAAAAAAATTGCAAAAGTACCAATTAAGGGATGTTCGAAAATTCAAGTCCCAACAAACACGACACGTTTAGGGCGATTAACGGTCTCAACGTGGGAAACAGCTACAAATCCCTAATGGGAAGGGTCCAGGTGTCCGGAAGGAGTCAGCGGCCCCTCTTGGCATGCCACTCCTGTCGCAAATGTTCTAAACAACTTACCCGGACTAAAAAAAGCTGCATACAGTTGAACCACTAATAAGTGTAATGCTATATTTTTGTCATTATTCTCAGCCTAACACTAAATTTCGGGAACTTGGGGAGACATTGAGCTGCGCCTTCATTTTTTTTATGGATGATGATCAACCTGGTATTAAAACTCACACGTATGCCTACATGTATATTTAGCGTACAGCAGCACCTTCCAAACTAGAATAATGTCCATTGCATAAACGAACAGATAACAAATTTTGTTTTTGCCCCGGCCTCTTCTGTTTTGATTTTTGTTCCCGTATCATTTAACTATTAAAGATACCACCATTTCACCGGTCATGCCTATTTTGGGCAAACTTTCTCACTGGCATTTTATATAAACAACTTACTGTTCTAAAGGGACTCGAACCCGGCCCTAGTTGAGAGAGGTCATGGTTGATATTCATATCAGAATGCAGGCATGATAATGTACGTGATATCTATTACCTTATCATTATATGATAACCAGCGTAATACAACCCCATCCGTGGACCCAGGATTTTTGTCCAGGGGGTCGAACTTGTGTCAAGAAAAAAAAATAACCTGTTAAAATAGGAATCCAAGCATAAATTGACAAATAATGATAAATACTTTGCCGATTCCAGGGGAGGGGCCCGGACTCCCCCAACCCCCTCTAGATCAGCGCATGAACCCAGCCCCGTATTGTACGAGAATATTTCAAAGACTGTAAAATATTTTATCAAATTGGATACTACGGGAAGTAACTCTTATATGACGATTTTGTCTGATGAAATATTACCTAGAAAATCGTAATTTCGTTTGCCACGCACTGTCATTAAGATTTGCACACGAGGTTATTCTGATGAGTGTAGAATAATCATATTTAATTTTAAAAAATCAATGCAGCATAGAAAATAGCTCACTCCATAGAGAAGTTTGTCTTTTGATGTGTGCAATGTGCAACTTCGGTCTAGCTTGCGGACAGGAAGGCGGTTTATTTCAAAACAGAATACGTCGTTATGACCTAATCATGCGACAATCACAATACTTGCATCAATTTATCAGCATTTATTGACTATTTTTGAAATTATCGATCTTCAATATATATGTGAAGAGATGACAATCTAGTAACGCGACCGTTCCGCATAAGGTATCGAGTCTTTCAGTAACACGTAGGCCTACTCCGATTGTTTTGTATTTACATACGGGCTATTTTCAGACGGATATATATTACAGATTTCAGAAAATTTGAAATATGCCGAAAAGATTTTGCTAATTATTCGTCTATTTATTGATTAAAACTGATATTTATGAATCAAATATATGTTTGATGTATTTGAAACACTTCTTTAATTTTATTACCTCGTCCTTTTGCTTAACTGATCCAAATTTCTTGAATTTAGTAATCTATTTTCGATACGTATAATATTGTAGAATGCGTAATTTGTATAAACTTTTATAGGGTCATTTTCCCCGATGGCGTCATGGGAGAAGCAGTGAAAATTTGTCTGCCAAATTTCTTGATCATTTGCGGATTTTAACAGAAAATGTACGCCGATTTTTAGTGCATTGTATGCCCAAATGTCTCATTATCCGAACTGTAACTTTTGACACTGCATCGCTTTCTTATTTCTCCCGCTTTAGTAAAATATTTTTGAATGCATCCAATCATTTGAATACCAATTCGCACTCATAAGCAGCAAACATGAACAATAATAAATTGCAGTGGCATCGTCCACACGTATGTGTCGACAGCAACAAATAGTTACGTTGCTTCAGCTAGAGAAATACTAAGTCTGGTTATATTATACCCAAAAGGTGCCGGACTGGCACCTCTTAATTTTATATTTGTGCAATTTAGTAGGCCTAATGTTAAACCAAGCATGTCTAAATTATAACTGATGACATGTTTGATAGGTATGGCCTAATAGAAAGCCCTAGGTCTAGTCTTTTCAAAAGAATTAAATCACCATATAAATAAATCCATCAATAAATAGGGAATTCTTCTGTTGACTTGTCTAATACTTAAAAAAAGCAAAAAAACAATCAAAACTATTGCTTTGACTAACTTAATAAAAGTTCTTTTCTTGGCTTCAAAACATTTTTTTACCAGTAAATTTAGCGATTAAAAATTATATATATATATATGATGTAAGTTAATGATTAATAGCTTATATTGCATGTACTTTCACAGCTTAATGTCCATAGTGGCCCAAGGCTAGTGAAAAAAAAGTTTTGTCATGTAGGTCTTTAGTTTGATCCACATTTACTAGGGAGACTGGATCCACTGTAGGGTTCACACCAAGGTTTCAAATATATTAACCAATAAATTAACCAAATATTGAAATCTCATTTGTTTGAGCCAAAGCAAATATGGAGTAAAACTATGATTTGCACAAAGTAGGCAGTAATATCAATATGACGTAATGTTGCAATTGTAGACAGAATATTTCGTGAATAAAGTAATGAATCAATTATACAAGCTGTTTCAAGTATAACAAAAACCAGTCTGATGTATATAATTACAGTGCATAAAAGTTGCATTCATGTGAAAAGAATAAATATACTAAATTTCTATTTTATTTAGAATGGTTTATTAAGTCTTACTATTGCATGACTAAATTATTTCACCTAGATTTTTGGTATTTCTAATTGGAAAAACAATCTAGATTCTACATATATACAGAATCTTGAGCCACACTACAAAGAAATTTGCTTTGCATTTTAGCATTTACTGCTTACTCATTACATTCAAATTTTTATTTCGCTTTATTTCTAATCACATCAATTTGATTTCCTCACTATTCTTCTAAAAATTGAACTATCAGTACAAAAGATAAAAAGTAGATTACTTTTATGAAAAGTAAGATATAAATTGTAACATCATTTCCAGATCTCAATATGAATTTGAACCTGAATTGTGCATATATTTTTGTATGGAACAATTTTTCAAAAATAAGGAAAAAATGCCTGTCTTGGGACTACAAAGTCTAAAGAAGTCTTAAACTGATAGAAATTTTGGTGGTTTTGAAATGATAGGTGGTCTTTGATTGAGGTTTGACTGTTAACATATTTCTTTTTTCTTTTTCTTCAGGTATGGAGATGGATAGTGATGTAAAGAAGAAGGTGTCAGAAAACGGTAATGGACAAAGATCTGAGGAAATAGATCCCTTGTCTGCTACACAGAAAGATGCCAAACTTCAGAAAAGCATGTCCGTACCAGTCAGCATCCAGATTCCTGTTAACAACCACCAGCCTTTGAACAGACAGAGTTCGCTCCCCTTGTCTCCACAACCAATGTCTCCTGACCCCGTTCACGACCTTCCCACAGAGCTTCTTCAAGCTGGCTGGAGAAAGTTCTGGAGCAAGCGAGAGCAGAGACCGTACTACTTCAACAAAAATACAAATGAGTCATTATGGGATATGCCTCAACTCTCACAATCGGTAAAGCTTCACCGATCAATAACCCCTGCATCTCAGATTTTAGTTCTAATGGAAAAATGAATGTGTGATTTTGAATTAGAAAAGTCTTTTATTCTCAACTATGGGCTGATTAATCTGGGGCCTCCGTGGCTGAGTGGTTAGCATGTTAGACTTCAAATCGAAGGGTCCGGGGTTTGAATCCACGCAGCACCACTCTGTGGTTGACCATCCCTGTCTTTCGGATGAGACAGCAAAAACCGAGGTCCCGTGTCACAGTAGGTGTTGGCACGTTAAAGAACCCTTCCTTCTCCACGTCTCCATATGAATGAACAATTCTTGAGTGGGATATAGCTATGATAACCTAATATGGCAAGAAGTCACTAACCGAGAATGGCACTACAATACAGTTAAAATTGATATCAAATAACATGAAGGTCAGTCACCGAATTAACTTGATCCTGACCAAAAAATCAATCTCAGAAGCTTAAATGTCTTGCTAATGCATATTTTCCTATTTTTCAGCCACATGACTTATTGAGCGACCCATTGGTGATATGACTTGACCTTGACAGACAAACAATCTTGGAAGCAGAAATGCCTAGCTAATTGCAAATTTTCTTTTTTCTTTCAGCCACATGATTTATTGACCGACCCATTGGGAATCTCTGGTTCCAACTCTGGACCCCAT
Organism: Pinna nobilis; assembly: GCA_016161895.1. NCBI lineage: Eukaryota > Metazoa > Mollusca > Bivalvia > Pterioida > Pinnidae > Pinna > Pinna nobilis. The sequence continues at coordinate 20,870 of JACSZP010000151.1, forward strand.
CCAAGTGAACAAGATGTCAGAATAAGTCGTGCCAGCACTGACATACCCCCAAATCCAGTTGGTGAGAAGAGGCGTGCTAGTGTAGAAATGATGGGGAGCCCAGCGAAACGACCCGCTTTTGCATATAGGTATATATCTGATTTCTTTCTAGCTCACCAGGACAAGACCTAGTGGTTAGCGTGTTTGTTTTTGAGAGGTCCAAAGTTCAAGCCCAAGCCACAATACAATAGGCTGTCCTTGTCTTTTGGATGAGACATTAAAAACCAAAGTCCTGTGTCACAATAGGTGGTTGCATGTTAAAGAGCCCTCCCTACTCTAAGGCTGTATGTAAGTGGCGAGCATAGGCAAAATTTGTCACACTTCACTGGCACATGATGAAGTCTCCATATAAGTGAAAGATTCTAGATTGGGACGTTAAATTACAACAAAGCAAACATTCAAAACAAAAAAGCTCACCATGACAAATGTCCAGAGAGTTAATGGCATACCTCTGAAGTCTTCATTGTTATCTGCATCCTTCAACAACACTTGTGTTATATCCTGAATTTGCCATTAACTCTGTTTTTACAGGTCTAAACTGTTAACTTTAACTATACATCAAAGTTACCCCCATTAAACCTAGACACGCTCCATAAAAGTGAAAGATTCTTGAATGCGATGTTAATCAGCGATAGAATACGTGTGTAAGGGTGGTGCTGTATTCTCTCTACATTTGTCAGTGGATATATCCTCCATGAATAAAGAAAAAACCTGCCAC